>JAOEGS010013852.1:24791-65352 GCA_025447755.1 Corythornis vintsioides | reverse complement strand
CTATTACACCTGCTGCTTCAACCCGAGACAAATAGGACCAATGCATGGATTTGGATCAGGGAAATGGATATTTGGTACAGAAAATAACATTGCTTGACTTTCCACTGACAAAAATGGGACTGTTGTCTTTTGCAGCAGTAGCTCCCCACTCAGCCAAGCAGCCTTCAAGCAATGAGAGGAGAGGGAAAGGGAGAGGGAGAGGGAGAGGAGAGATTTCCCTGCCTTTGGGCTCTCTCATCTGATGTACAAGGTTCAGGAAAAGGGATCCACACAAAATTCACTCCAATGCCCTTTACATATGGCCCCTTGAGACCACTTCAGAGCCCTCTCCCCAGACCTGTTCATGGGGCTCTCACTTCCCCAGCTTCACAACAACTTCAGAGTATAGAGCACGGGTTGGAGTATGCAGATGTAGTTTCAGAACTGTGCCCTCAACCTTTGGAGTTTAAACACAATCTCTTTTTCTTCCTCTCTGGAACACAGTGATTTTTAAGGATTTCAGTGTTTCTGTTGAAATAATATCCTGAGTGATACAGAATAGCAGCTCCATAAAACTGTTCTCAACTTCTACTTTTACTGCTGCTTTTCAAGCACTGATTACCTAAGGGAAAGGGCATGTTAAATGCATGTGTTTTTTGGAACAGGACCCCACTGAAAGACATTGACAGTCACAATTGGAGCAAGTTTAGGCCAGTAAGTGCAAAGACATTTCTATCATCAGTCATGGCATTCCCTGCCTCAGGAACTTGAAGATGTCAGCACAAGATTCATGCTCTAGTTCCAGGTAACTAAGGAAAGGGAGAAACATTGTGTTGTTAAAGCAGCAAGTGTGGTGCTGTCCTGCACTGTCTGCTGCCATCCCATGTTACTCCATGAACTCCTTAAACTGCTCTGCTCTTAGGACCACTACAGCTGTCTTTGCCCCAGAACAATTCTGCTCTGTGTGTAGCCAGCACAAAGACCCAAGTGGGTACAGGTGCCCCTTACAGCTGTCTGTGCAGAGGGGCATCCCCCAAACCAGCCACCAGTGTCCCACAAGCAAAGGTGGCAGGGTGCCAGGGATGCCTTGAATGCAGAACAGAGATTCAGAGGAGGGTATTTAGGGCTGTGTGAGTGTTAGAGATGAGTTGGCTTCAGACTGAGAGACAGAAACTCCAAAACATTCTGAGTCAAAATAATCTCCAGGCCAGCAATGGTATCCACCTCTTCTAATGACCAGCCTCTGCAAATCAACAGGTAAAGGGCTTCTCCATATCACTTATCCCACCCATGGAGCTGTACATTGCCAATTAGTCCAACTGCAGATGCATGAGTTATAACCCTGGGAGTTACATCTCGGCTGTAACTGCCCCTCACCAACCAGATGTGCTGGGTACTTATGACCAGTTGTTTACAAATCTACCTCTGGCAGCACATTTTCTGTTGCAAACATCTGATTCCCTCATGTCCCCAAGAGAACAGCCCCTGTTTATACGGGGCACACAGCAAGTGACAAAGAAGCAACTGGCCCAAAGCAACAGACACCCTTTTATTATTCACCATAATCCATCCCCGTTGGAATGCAGAACTTCTCCTACCTCTCTCTGCAGGTTGATATCTGCTCCTTGCAACACCAGTTCTCGCACACAGTCCACGTGCCCATAGTAAGATGCCACCATCAGAGCTGTTGTGCCAAGCTGGGGGCAAGGAGAAACCAGTCAGTGAATGAAGCAGGCTGGCTGGGAGAGGCAGCACCTCTTCTGAAAAGCTGAAGGAAGCTTGTGGTCCCTGAAACACTTGGAGTAATTGAAAACTTGCTGTCAAGAATAGTCTGAAAATGAACAATTAGCAGGTGGCAAAGCAAAACTGACTTGCCTGATGGTTCACCAAAGAAACACGCAGTGACTTGGCCTCATTGTCCCCAAATATGTGCAGCAATAACAAGGATGGGTTTGGTTTATACACAGAATTTTTAACAGAGAAGCCCAAAGATCTTTGCATCATTTCCAGAAGAATAACCTTGGACACAGGAGCTGAGAGACTTTGCTGAGTCATTGAATTCTGAGTCAGAGTCAGGAGTAAGGTTCAGGCAATTTGAATACTAATTCTGTATCCAAACGATGAGAACAAACTCACTCTGTGACTTCACATTATATAAGGGAATTTTCCACACCAGAACTGCACCAGAAGGTCACTGCTCCAGCGAATCAAGCAAGATTTAGGGTTTGTTTGTGGTGGATGGAGAACATCCTTCCAAAACATTCACACACACCAGTTAATTTAAAGAAGGAATGTGTGATATTACAAAGCCTTAATCATATGAAAATATTTTCATCTAGAAAATGTGTATGCCTGATAAAATGTCGTAATAATATATAGTAAGTCACGATATTTTACAGTGCATTGTAAACAATCTTGACTAAAGTTAGCCTTTTTTTTTTTTTTTTTTTTTTTTTTTTTAGCAAAAGGAGCAGTAGTGGACCTTATTTCTTTACATTGATCTCTGTCCTATTTATTTTATCCCCCCCCATCGGAACATCCTTCCCTCCCTATCAGAATGACAGCTCCAGAAGTACTGCAGGACAGATATTTGCCTAGAGCAAAAATGAAAAGGGCTTAGAAAAATCCCTGATGTTTTGAAGGAAAAGTGAAAGAAGCTGTGGCAAATCCATGTTTCAGGCTGGAAAAGGCATAATCCTGAGCACAACTCCCAGTAAGTCAGTCCCAACACCAGACAAAAGAAAGCTGGGACCCTCACAACCTTGGTTCCCTCCTTTCTTTGCTGCAGCAAAGAGGGGTAAAATCAGGGCTGTGGGGGCAGGGGCATGGTGCATACACTGTCTTTGCAGTCCACATCCACTCGCCCGCTGTTCAGCAGCAGCTGCAGGAGAGCCAGGTTCCCCTTCCTCGCCGCCCAGAACGCAGCGTTGGCAAGAGGAGTCTCTTTCTGAGGAGTAAAACAACAACAGGCAAAGAAAAAAGAGATAAGAAAGCAGAAATAAAGCAGTTTGAAAGATACATTGGACATGCAAATCCCACATTCAATCCGGTT
Source organism: Corythornis vintsioides (assembly GCA_025447755.1). NCBI lineage: Eukaryota > Metazoa > Chordata > Aves > Coraciiformes > Alcedinidae > Corythornis > Corythornis vintsioides. The sequence goes on along the minus strand of JAOEGS010013852.1, from coordinate 62,321 downwards.
CCATCTCTCTGTGCTATCCTGTCAAAACCAAGCTGAGTGGTGTGGTTGATATGCCAGAGGAATGGGATGTCATCCAGAGGGACGTGGACAGGCTGAAGAGCTGGGTCCAGGGGAACCTCACGAGGTTCAACCAGAGCAAGTGTTCCTGCCCCTGGAACAATCCCCACTATCCATCCAGGCTGTGGATGAGGGGACAGAGCAGCCCTGCAGAGAAGGACTTGGGGGTGCTGAGAGAGGAGCAGCTGCCATGAGCAGCCAGGGTGTACTGGCGCCCAGCATCCAATCCTTCCTGGGCTGCAGAAGGAGCAGTGTGGGCAGCAGATGGAGAGAGGGGATTCTCCTGCTCTGCTCTGGGCAGAGCTCCCCTGGAGCCCTGTGTCCGGCTCTGGAGCACTCAGCACAGGAGGGACATGGAGCTGATGGAGTGGGTCCAGAGGAGGCCACAGAGATGCTGAGGGGGCTGGAACAGCTCTGCTCCCAGGACAGGCTGAGGGGGTTGGGATTGTTCAGCCTGGAGAATAGAAGGCTCTGGGGAGACCTTAGAGCACCTTCCAGTGCCTGAAGGGAGCAAAAGCCTGGAAAGGGGCTGTTTCCAAAAGCCTGGAGTGAAAGGCCAAGGGACAGTGGTTTGAAATGAGAAAGGAGTGGATTGAGATGAGAACTAAGGAAGAAGTTCTTTCCCAGCAGAGTGGTGGCCACTGGAGCAGGTTGCCCAGGGAGGTGGTGGAGGCCCCATCCCTGGAGACATTCCAGGTGGGGCTTGAGGAGGCTCTGAGCAACCTGCTCTAGTTGCAGATGTCCCTGCTCTCAGCAGGGTTTGAACTGGATGAGCTCTGGAGCTCCCTTTCATCCAGACATTGCTAGGATTCTATGATATTTCCTTACAGAGCTGGTTGTTAGGAATATTATCTTACTGACTTTAGTAGTATGATATTCAGTGGAAAGCTACTTCAAACAAACGATACACAGACCTTACAGAAGGGGAAATCAAATTCCTCAGCTTTGATTGTCTCTATCTCTAATTTTTAGCAAGCTCTGGCAATATAACCACCCAGGGAAAGCTGGATTTCCTCCAGCCGAGTTTGCACACCAAGGGCACAAGAGCAATGGGACAGCACTTTATTATGCCTACCACACAGCGATGCCTTTATTGATCAGGTAGGCAGAACCTGGAATCAATAGTCAGGAACTTTGGACCTGCTTTAGAAGGAGAGGAGAGAACTAAGTCATCAGTGTTATCCTAGGCTAGAATTAGGAGTCCAAAGTCTTTAGCCTTATAAGTCAGAAATTCCTGCCTCTTTTTCTTTTTGCCCCTGTAATTCCTGCAGTAGCTCTGTAGCGAAGTTGCCCTCATACTTTGGATCAGGGCCAAGGAATGAAAGAATTTTCCAGTGCACTGGGTTTTTCCCAGTGGTGCTTTCGACCCAATTTGGAGAGCCTGCCATCAGTACTTGTATTTCTTATGCCTTGCTGGGGATTCCTTGTGTAAAAGGAGAGTGGGCAGCACTCTCAGCCTCAATCATGTGGTAATTAGATAACAAAAGCAAACACAAATATGAGCGATTTTACCTGCTAAAATGAATGGAATACATCAAATCCTCCAGATGCACCCTGTGAGGACAGCCTCAACAAGAACACAATGTGGCAATTTCCCCTTCTGCTTTCAAACCAAGGATTTGTACTTCTCTACTCTTCCTTTCCAGGTGATCAGAAGTGCCAACTTCACTGGTAGGCAGAATGTCAGACACTGCTTTGAGATTGATAATCTGATGAATAACTTCTGAGCAATAAATGGGTTTTTAACTGCAGGATGAGACATAAACCTTGACTGTTCTTCAGTTACAAACTCAATCCTGTCTCATCAGGTGCATCTCAGAGAGTGAATTTCAAGAGATGAACTGGATACAGTTTTTATGTCATTCCTATTATAAAGCTAGTCTATGCCTAAAGCCTCCTCAAAGGGAACAATTGATCCTTAGCATTGACAGTCTGGGAAGAGAACATATCAGTATTGGGAAAAGTGATTAGCTAATAGCTTTGGCAAAGACAGCGTGTTCCATTATGTCATTTGCTTCAGCATCAGCAACTTTCAGGATTCAATTTCCTCCACTTCAACAAGATCTCTAAAGCATCATTTCACACTCTGGCTGTGCTGTGACTTTCAGTTGTTTGTGTGCTTTCACAAGAGGCCAAAGCTGAAAAGCTGACATTATTATTATTCATGCTGCATTGACATAAAGTAAAAATACTTACATTTTCCTAGAGGAAAATATCTGTTCTAAATCTGACAAGACCATTTCTATACAGGAGTACAGAAAAAAAAAATAATCAGAATTTGATAAGGTATTTGTATGTGTCATTTTAGGAATATTGAGGGGAAAAGTATGAATTAAATGCAGTGATCAGCAGCTTTGCTCCCTGCCCTACCTTTGACATGCTCTTTGCAGAAAAGTGTCAGGAGACAGCAGGATAACATCTGAGGAAGAAGAGTGCAGATCCTAAACAATGATCTTGATGATGAAATGAAAGAAGCAACAGCCAAAGAAAGATAACACTAACACAGTAGCTTGTTCCTTGTACTGTCACAATACAAGAATATTCCCTTTCTCAGTTACCAAATCAATCCTAAGGGAAAGGAGGAACTGAGAAAAAAGCTTTAGAGAGGAACTGGAAATCAGAATCAAACAGGATACACTGCAAAATGTTAGTGGAACTTTGGAGGAAAGTGAGAGGACTTCACCAGATAACAACACATCCTACAGAAAGGATCTTGATTAAAAAAAAAAAAAAAGGTAGTTCAAGATACAAGTTTAGACAAGGAAAAGCTGATAGAAGAGAGGATATTCATGTGTATAGACAGTGATAAAGAAGGATAAACGTTACTTCATAGGTAAGTAGGATAATAAGATGGAAAACATGAATCGACAGTGGAAAACAGGGACAGTAAGAGTCCGAGGTAAGTGCACAGTCCTCCAAGAGAAGCTGCCAAGCCAAAAGACACTGAAAAGAGCGAGGAAGCAGAGGGAGGTGGGGGCTGCAATTCTCCAGAGGGAGCTACCACGATGGAGAAGAAAAGGAGACACAAGGCACAGATGATGAGCTGATAGGGACAGAACAGAAAGAAGACCTGAAGGAGGGTAAAAAACCAAGGAAGCCAGAAAAGAAGAATGCAGGAAAAAGAAGGAGCTGACATGGCCAGGAACATGGGGCCAGCATTCATTAGGGTGGGTGCTTGGCAGCAGTGAAGATGCGGAAAACTCAGAGGCAGAAAGAAGGGACAGAAGAGACAAGGACAAAGCAAAACAAAGCAGGTCTGAGACCAGTGCAGGATCAAAACGGGGATGGCCACCGAGATTTCACCACCCAGTTTAAGTCTGAGCTGAACTGAGCAAAAGTACCCTACTCCCTGCCACACAAGAGCTTTAACTGGCAACCACCTGCTGCACCATGGAACCCACCCGGTGCCACTGCAGCACCCGCGCTCCCACGGTGGGATCAGAGCGACACATGGACAGGAGTAAGGGAATCATCCATCCCATAAAGCAGTGGAACAGAGGAAACATGGCAAAGGACCAGCAGAGAGCTGGTGATCAGTAAGAGAAGGGCAAGCACAGCAACCATAGCCGAGGGGATGCAGAGTTAGCACAAACATCATGCACCAGTAAATTACTGCTCACTTCTGTCTTCAGCAAGTGATTTTATTATCCTGTCCTCCGATTAAAAACCTTACTTTAGGCAATCTTTTGGAAACGGCGGTTCTTGCATAGGTTTGAATAGAAGCACTACGTAAGTGGCAGGAAAACCCAGCCGGAGAAGGGAACGAACCCGTCTGGCTCCAGTGGCCACCGCAGCCTGACGCGAAGCGGCCGCAGAGCCGCTGCCTCCTGCCTCTTACACAACCAGCAACAGCAAAGTGCAGAGGAGGCTCCCGGCTGCACCAAACCTCCCGGCACCGAGCCCGGCCACCCCCAAACCAGCGCAGAGCCTCCCGCAGGCTGCCGCTTTATGTAACACCAAGCAGCCGTCCCTCCGGGGATGCCAGCGCGGGGAAGCACCCGCTCCAGCAGCGGCCACCGCAGCCCGGGCAAGACGCTGCTGTTTTCTCCCCTCCTGCCACTAAACCACCCTCGTTTTTCCATCAAAACATCAATCCACCCACCAACAACCCATCCATCCCAAAGCCAAGCAGGTGACGGCACATTTCGGAGCCGAAACGGCAAGAGCAACGCGGGAGGCTGAACGCGCATCCCCCCCGCCCTCTGCCCGGCGACCCGGCTCACCTTGAACGACATCCTGCACATCGCAGCGCTCCGCCTCCTACGAGCCTCTCCGTGCCTCCCCGCTCCTCCACCGCACCTCCCCGACCCTCCTCCGCGACTCCCCGCGCCCTCTCCACCCCTCCTCCGCGCCCCGGGGCTGCGCGGGGCCGGGGCCGTGCGGTGCGCTGCGGTGCAGGCCCCGCCCCCTCGCACGGCGTTATGCTCTTGAGCTTTGGGCTCTGATTCCCCGTTCGAGGCTCCCGAGGAGATGCGGGGGTGGGGAGGAGTTATTTGTCCAACGGTCTGGCTGGGGCTCTGGGCATCCTGCTCCAGCTGAGGGTGTCCCTGCTCCCTGCAGGGGGGTTGGACCAGGTGACGTCTGGAGCTCCGTTCTAACCATGGTTCCATATCCACTGCTCTTTCAACCTTTTCCTTGAAAACACGTTACATCCCAAGGATATGCTGGAGTTTATAGGGGGTTTTAACCAATATAAGTGTCTGATGTAAGTTGATTCTGTTCTATGATTTATTATTGGTTTTATTATTTATTATATACATCAATAATCAGTGGGCACCCTGCTCCCTGATCCAATAGCAGCCTGAGATGCAGGACCTGTAACTAAAGCTTAGCTGGCTTGATGACCTTTAAGGGTTTTTTCTAACCTAAACAATTCTATGACTCTTACACTATGGGATCATAATTAACCTACTGCTTTCCCCAAATAAGACAGAAAACTTAAATGCTGTACAAATAAATTATCTTATGATTATACATTGCTAATTGAAATTTTTATTGTACAAGAAAATGTATTTAAATCATCAGTGGTAACTTTTTAACAGTCTATAAACCAAAATATTTTCCATCTGGCCTTTATTTATTATTGCTTTTAATTTACATTAATCTTGTTCTTTGTAAACTGTATCATAGCCACCTACATGGGGTGTTTCTTGTTTAAAAATCTGCAAAAATGCGGGCCCATTTTACTACAACTAGTGTAGAAAGACTGTACTCTGAGTTGCTCTTTATTCTGGGAGATATTTCTAGAAATGGATAATGATGAAACAGTAAAAACTACATGAGAAACAAATCCTGCAGACTTCTCTGGAAAACTGTACCAAATATTTATGCATCCCATAAACCTTTTAAAAAAAGAATGTAGAATTTACAGAACTGGACCTGAAAAAGGAAAAAGTCTGTCTAATAATAGAAATAGTTTATCCAACATGTTCATAACTGTACCCATTCACCCTTCTAGGGAGTTCTTAGCTTGGATCACTCTTTCTACTCCACGGTCCTGTTGCTGAGGCCTCCTGTGGAAATTCCTATCCAATTTGCTGGTATCAACTGTTGTTGGGGACCACACAAGTTTGATTACTTCCTTCATGTGGACCTTCAAACAGCTGTCTGGGATAGGGACCTGGGGGTTGAAGTCAGTGTGGTACAGAAAAACTTCCACAGATTGTTTCTGTGATTTTGCACTTTTATTTCCTCTCTTCCCTTTGCTCCCAGCAGACAAATGCTTTTAGCCACAGAGACTGAAACATGAAGAAAGTCAATGGAAGGACCACAACTACCATTTGATACCAACTTCCAGTCCAGTATGAGCACCAGCATAGCATCTTCACTTGAGTGCACACACCTTTCAGCCTTCAAACAGCTGAACTCAAACACCTCTATGTTAGCAACTGTTCAGGTACAGCATGCTGTAAAATATTCTATACTTCCCCTTCCTAACTTTTTCTCTCCTGAGGTTTTATTGCTTTAAGACAGTGTGTATAGATTATTTTTTTTCACCTATCATTTCCTTTTCTTTTCCCTGCTTCTCCTCTGGATACGTTGATTTTATAACTCATTGTGAAGTTAACTGTATTTATTTTCCATCTGCTCAGACAGAGAGAAGCCAGTGAGGATATGTCCAGGTGCTTTGTTCAGGCTTTCTAATTCCATGCATGACACCTAACTACTGACTGAAAGAAAAATGCAAATGGCTGAGTCTGTGAAGAATCTAAATTTACAGATAGTGAAGTTCTCACAACATAAAGGCAAATAAAATCCTATTGTGGTCAGACAAAACAGCCAATACAATAGTACTGTGTCCCCTCCCAGGATCTTGTCCCTCCCCATCCCATGAGGATTTTTCTGACCCAGGGGCAGGACCCTGCACTTCATGTTGAACCTCAGGAGGTTCCCCTCCAGGTGGTGGTGTTTTCTTGCAGACAAAATCAATAGCTTGCTGCTGGTGCTTCCTTGAGGCAGTTTGCCAGGGATCTCCCTTGCTAATGTTGTGTGGCATTGCAGCAAAGCCCTCATAAAGTGATGAAATACTTTGCTACTCGCATGAATCACTATTAAAATATTAGAGGTATGTGGATCTGACCATATCTTTGTGCCTGAATCTGGCAAATTTTGTTAAAGGAGCTGGGCACTGGATGTGTGAGCACGCACGGGGCTGAAAATGTGAAGGGTTATGAAACTTAGGGAAGCACTGTTATTGAACAGTGCAATTCCTGATATAAATGACATGGTTCTTAGGCTTCCTTCTCCCTCCGCAACTCCCCCCTAGCTTCTGTGTTACCTAAAGCCTGTGCCAAATACCTTCAAAGACACAGGAGATTCATTGTCCTGGATGAAGAAGAACACCCATTTCACAAGGAGCAGAGAGCACTGGCTGGACATTGCAGGGAGGTGGCTGCAAGGTTTCCAGCAGCCTCAGAGCACCGAAATAGACAAGAGTTTGGATTCCTGCAGCACGACTGGGTAGTGTCTCTTCCCAAGGGTCTGCAAATGGAAACAACCAAAGTATACCTGGTGTGACCATAGCCCTGCGTGAGGACAATGCTGGGAAACCTTCGTACGTGACATGAAAAGTCACCACTCACGAGGCTGGATGCTCTGACATTTATTCCCGGTCCGTTAAAAATCACCAACCCACACACTGCCGAGGGGGGAGGAGCAGAAAGATCCAGCTGAGCCGTGGGGTGGTGGCTTCGCAGCCGGGTGCTGAGGGCACGCACCTGGGGCTGCTCCAGCGGCCCCAAGACCAGCCAAGACCCGACTCAACCTTCTCTGACCCTTCCTTTACTTTCTCTTCCCCCGCCCCGCTTCATTCCGCCGCGTCTCGCCTCGCCCCGCCCACGCCCCGCAGTAGGGAGGGAGAGAGGCTCGGGCAGGGTTCTGGTACCTCTGGCACCCCTGCCAGCCCCCTGCTACCCCCCTGCTACCCCCGCCGCCCTCCCGCACCTATAGGGACACCCTGGGTGGCCGTGAAGGCAGCGCCCGGCTCAGGATGGCGGCGGTGCCGGGGTCCCCGCTCTTCTGGGCGCTCCTCCCGCTCCTCCTCACCCTCTGCCCCGCGCAGCCCGAGTCCCGCAGCAGGGGGCTCAGCCTCCACCCGCCCTACTTCAACCTGGCGGCGGCAGCCACCATCTCGGCGACGGCCACCTGCGGGGAGACGGCTGCGGGCGGCGGGCGGCCGGAGCTGTACTGCAAGCTGGTGGGGGGCCCGGCCGCCGCCCCCCTGGGGAGAGCTATCCAGGTAACGGGGCCGGGGAGGGGGTCGCGGCGCCGGGATCTCCTTCCCCTCGCCACCCGCTCCACGCCCGGCGCCGTGGGGTGTGCGGGTTGGGTGGCCTTGTGCGGGCACCCGGCTCCTCCGGGGGGTGCTGCAGTTACCCCGCGGGGGCAGGGGGGAGCAGCGGGCGTGTGTCGCGAGCAGAACTGGGAGCGCTGGGAAGAGGAGAGGCGGGTGGAGGGAACCAGCGGTTCCCCAGGCGGGGAGCGCTGGGCAGAGGAGAGGCGGGTGGAGGGAACCAGCGGTTCCTCAGGCGGGGAGCGCTGGGCAGAGGGGAGGCGGGTGGCGGGACGCGGGCAGCAGCGCCTCTGCCCTCAGGTGTCCCAGCACCCTCTGGAGAAGCTCCTCACGCCCCGGGCAGTGGCTGCCCCCCACTTTCCTCCCTTCTCCTCCCTCCCCTCTGGCCCCGCTCCCTCAGCCCCTCGCCCGAGGTGCTGCGGCCGCTGCCGGGGATGCGTGAAACGCTCATCCCGGCGGGAGGTGGCTTTGGAGGTACCTAAGAGGTGTTTTGTGGCCTCAGGGGCTTGGCCTGTGGTCGGCGGAGAGAAGCGTGAGGCTTCTGGGGGTAAAGCAGGGAGTCTGGCCGGGAATGGATGGGGAGGTGCTGCGCTGGAAACCTCGATGGCGAGCAGGCAGCTTTCCGGGGAGCGGCGAGAAAAGAGGTTTTATCAGGTGGCTTTGTGGTTTTTTTAACAAGTAGTAAACGTGAGCTCTTCGTCTCCGCCTTGCGTTGCTTGTGGGAGGAAGCCGGAGATTCGCTGGGACTCTGACAGGGAGTAGAAGCGCCCAGGGCAGTGAGAGTGGTGACATTGTCTCCTAGCAGGGCTTGAGATTATTACACGTGTTTTGTGCCAGTCACGAGAAACGACAGTAAATAGCAAAACTCCTGGCAAGAATTAATGGGCATGTGTTTATTTTCCTCTGGTAGAAACTTGTGTGAACGTGCCTGTAACAAATGCTCCAAACCCTGTGATGGATGTTCAGTATCAGTTCGATCCCTTTGTTAAAGGGGGGACTTTCCCAAAGCCTTAGTCCTTCCGAAGTTATTTATATTCTGCCATGGTGGGAAGGGAAGAGACCCATAACAAAACTGGAATGTAAAAAGGATTCAAAAAGCTTGAAGGTCCCCTTTCTGAGACCAGGCAACACAGAAATAAGTAAATTTTTAGCATCTTGGAGAAAGAGTTGTGTTTCAAAGTCTGTTTTAATAATGAAACAACCCTTAATAGCTGGTTTCAGAAGAGGTTGTGATGGATATTAGGTTTTTTTTGCAGTTTTTAACAGGGACAGATGCTTAAGGGAGGGTGAGAGGACTAAGGAGGTGCAGCGTTGTGTGCCAGAGACGAGCACCTGCTCTCACTCTTCCTTAGCCAGCCACAGCCCTCAGCTTCTCCCTGTCCTGTCTCCCTAGGAAATCTTGGTTTACCTTGCATCTGTGTAGTGCTCTCTGCCATAAAACCAAGTGACCATGGAAGTGTTGATGAGAAAGTTGGAATTGATCCTGGAGATCTTTTCCAACCTTATGATTCTCTGATGGGCAGGATGGACGGTCTCTTTGTGGGCAGCTCCACTGAGGTTCTTCAGGCAGTGAGGGCACAGGCTGTGGAAAGCAGCACGTGTCCCTTATTTAGCACGTTGGCAGCTGGACAGTGAGTTAATAAGATCAGTGCTGAGTGAAGAGATGCACTGTGCTGTGAAAATATTTCAGCACCTGCTAAATAAATGCTACTCCTGGTTTTGTCTGCCCATTTGTTGTTGGAGGCTGGGAATGCAAGTTTCACTGCATCCCCTCCTGCCCTTCCAGAGGGTGTAGAACTACCAGGTTATTGGTGAACAAATCCTTCTTTGTTGTCACTTTCTCTAATTTGCAGGTGAGACATTTTCATCCATGGGTGTCTCTGCTCCACACAGGTGTATTTCAGCAAACTCCTTCATACAGCTCCAATTTGCTCCTTGATTCAGGAACCAGGGGAGAGTAACAAGGTCACTACGCAGCACACACCTGCCTGATGAATTGCAGCCAAAACCAAACTCCCAAGGTTTAGTCTCCTGGAATGAAGCTGTGTCCTGGAGCAGACAGGCTGAGTGTGGCGTGCCTGAGGTTCTGCCAGTGGGGAGCAGGGATGGCTCCTCTGGCCAATAATAGATTCCCTTTCATTTTGCTGCCTTTTTGGCAGGGTTGCTGGATTGTGCTGTTAAATGACTGAAACTCCAGCTGTTGCAATGAAATTCTCTGAACTGGGTGCCCCAGAAGCAGAAGGTGGTATCTGGAGTTGATGTCAAGTGCTCTGGTAGACTGGAATTATGTAGGTGTGTGGAAATGTGATGTTTGCATTTAATACTCCCCCTTGTTTTCATTCATTCAGCCTTTCTTCAAGGCTGCTGCCAGGTCAGAGCTGAAACTGCTATAGCAGCAGCTGTGTCCTGCCTGTTTCCAGCCTGGTCACTGTCAACGTGGATTTAGATCCAAAGACCACATTTCATGTGTGTCATAAAACTTCAGGGAAGCTTTGCATTGAGCTCCAAGCACTCACTTGTCAGAGAATCTTCACTGGGCTCTGCAGTGGTGGTCACTGCAGTTGCCAGGGCACAGGTGCTGGAGCATCTCAGTGTCCTGGTTTTGAGGTGGTGACACCATGTTCTTTGTCACTGCTGTAGTGTTGTCTGCAGCACGGGCTGATGTGCTGCCTACTGCAGCAAACTGCAGCTGAACCCAAGCAGAGCTCTGGGGTAGCTTGTGCAAAGCTCAGCCAAGCCATCTTCTCTTACACAGCTGAAGGAGAGTCCTGTTGGGACAGGACCCACCTGTGTATCTGAGGGTTTCAGAAGTATTTAACAAGAGTTAACCCCCAGCCAGGCTGACACACGAACAGCTAGTGACTGGTAGCCATGTCTTCTGGAAAGAACATGTTCAGGGCTTTCCAAAGGAGCAGGATGAAGATGGAACCATTGCTAGATGCAGGTGCTGAATTATTACTACTGATGCAGAAATATTCAGTGAACATTTATGTTTTGTATTTGAAAGACACAAGGTGATTATTTCTATCACATGAGAATGGTGAAGTAGTTTCCAATCCATTAGTAACTGTGGGAGATGTTACATTCTGCTAAATCTCTGAAATTCCCCAAGCTTACAAGACTACCAAGCAGGAATATTATTCCTTTGATAAAAGTGGCCGAGTGTGATTGCTCCATTTACTTCACCCACCTCAGTCTGACAGCAGTGACAAAATAATGATAGTTACAGGGGATTCTGTTAGTACTTAAAAGGTAGGATTGTGCCCCATGGCAGCTAACCTGGGTTGTAGAAACAACAAAAGATTTGTCGGGTATTTTTGATTAAAATATGCTCAGCTGAGAAAGGGAAATGGCACAAATGTTCCCTTCTCTGGAACAGGAGTCCAACACAGCATCATTTGGGGCTGTGGGGCAGTGATAGGGCTGGAGGGGATGGATCAAAACTAGAGCTGGGTGGATTCATATCAGACATGAGGAAGAATTTCTTCCCCAGGAAGGGGTGAGACTGGCACAGGGTGCCCAGAGAGGTGGGGGGAGCCCCATCCTTGGCAGTTTCTCAGGCCAGGCTGGATGGGGCTCTGAGCAACCTGCTCTAGTGGGAGGTGTCCCTGGCCCTTGGCAGGGGGTTGGAACTGGATGAGCTTTAAGGTCCCTTCCAATCCTGCCCATTTGATGATCAGCACCTCACAGGTTGATGGATGAAGCAGATGTCACACTGAAGTGAACATTAAGATGGTACTGCCATTCAGTGAAAATGCCATTTTTCTCCTGGGGTCTCTACAAAGATCTGTGCCTGGCACAGTTCAGCATCTTCACTGATTGTCTCCAGCCAGTGACTGGAACAAGGAGTGAATGGGACACTAAAGAAATCCCTGAATAACCAACTGCAGCAATTCAGTGCTGATCTTGGACTGTATAAATGCAGTTTCTTGAAGGTAAAAGATGCTACATTAAAAGATAATTAAGTTTCCTGAAGTGGATTGGTCTCTTGCACAGAGAGCTTTAAAGACTTATGGCAGGGGGATTATCATCAGGCCATCTCTGAGTGTGGCTTTAGCTCTGGGCTGGAAATTGAGCAGTAACTTCTGCAAATGGAGATACAATGGGATTCTTTACTGGGAAACTTAAAGGGAACAGCCTATAGGATCCATTGGATTTTGCACAATTGCATATGGTTCAGAAGGTTTTTATGGTGTTAGCAGGACCAGGCTATGTATATGTGTTTACATTTCAGTCTTTCAGGAGAATAAAGGATAATTTGTGTTTTGGCCTTAAGGCAATTTTAAGAAACTTTGTTCCATTAATTTCCTGCAGACAGGGGTAATTTCACCAAAGTAGCAAGAAATTAATGAAACCATGATAAGTCTTTATGAATTAAATAGTTTTCTGAAATTGTAGTTTGTAACATGTAGTTTGTGCTTCAGGGGAAAATCATGTCATTGAATGGCCAGGGGAATCACTTATCATTAAAAATCACACTGTAGAAAGAAAGGAGGAGAATTTAACCGCATTTTTAGTTGATGCTTGTTCCACATCTGTAAAGATGCAGTGCCCAGGGTTTCAGCTGAGAGCATCTGAGCATTTCTGTGTTCCAGGGGCAGTTCTGTGACTACTGCAATGCTGCTGACCCCAGGAAAGCTCACCCTGCAGCCCACGCCATCGACGGCTCGGAGCGCTGGTGGCAGAGCCCCCCCCTCTCCATGGGCTCCACCTACAACGAGGTCAACCTCACCTTGGATCTGGGACAGGTCAGTGCCCCAGCTGCTGGCTCAGCTTGGGTTATTCCTTGCATTTTTATCCAAGCTTTGCAGTTGGGGAGGTGTTTGACATGGTGGTTGTTAATGTCCAGCACTGTAGCTTTTTCCTCTGGGTTATGTTCTGTGGTTTATTTACCAAATTAACTTGATTAAAGGGTTTCTTTTCCTGCCACTGACATCATCCAGGTTGATGACTGTGTGCTGCCTTGCACAGACATTATAACTCATTGATCCAAGGTTACAGGGGGAATTGTTGTGTTGAAACAGAAGCTCTCCCTTTGCTTCATATTCTCCATTTCCATGGGCACACAGAGATCTTTCATGATTTCTTACCATGCATGCATTTAGAGACAAATGTTTGGAGTCTGCCTTTGCCTCAGGAGTCCTTCTGGCTTCTCTATCATCCAGCAAGATCTTCAAGATGGACAGAAATATACAGAGAACAGGATCCAAAATGAAAAGGATGACAGAATGGGTGTAATATGAATTAGGAATATGACAGAAAGATGAACACAACATTATCAGTGTAACAGGAATGAGGACTATAACAGGAACACCCATCTTTCCTCTGCAGGTGATAGACAACTAACTATCAGCAAAGCCTCTGTGGATTTTTAATCACAGGGATGAGTTCTCAGCTGCTGTCGCTGGGCACTGCTCCAGTGGAATAACTTGCACTCTGCAAGTTCACATCAGCTGAGAATATGTGACTATAAATACATGTTGAGGGCTGCAAAATACATCTGCTGAAAAATGTTTCATACAGATTCATACAGTAGTGCATAAAACTAACAATGAAGAAGGAATACTGTGACAGAGTAAGTCTATGCAAGTGAAAAGGTAAACACTGAGACCCTGATTTACCTCACCTTGCTTCAAGGTCTTAAAATTTGAGAGCTCAGTGTGTGTTGGTGGTGCAGACTTTGTCAGCAGCTCACAGAGACAGGGATCTTCAGAGTGCAGTTCTCCCTCAAGTGAGCTGAAATGAAGGGTTTGGTTTTTAAAGGGAAAAATAAATGTTCTTAAAGTTATCTGAGTGCCTCAGCACCTTGCAGACCTAGAGGCTGTAATACTGAAAAGACCTGGTTTTCCTCACTGAGCAATTGTCCTGTTCTTTGTTTTGTTGTGAGGCAGCTTTTGCTGCAAACAAAAGATGGAAATGTTTTTGCATGTGCAGAGCAGACAGGGTAAGGCACATGTGTGTGCAGGGAAGCAATGGCAGAGTTGTAAGCAGGTCATCAAATAGTCACAATGAGAGGAAGCAGAACTCGGTGCCATGTCAGAAGCTGTGAACTTGCTGCTTTCCTGCCATTCTATCCTTAAGGCTGCTACCAGAGTCCCAGAGGAGCCTTTGGCTGTGCTCTGCTGACAATCCTTCATTGAACAGTTGCAGCAGGATGGAATTTGGAGAGCTCACTGCTGTGGAGTTGGATGAGAACACCCACCTGCTGCTCCCCCTGCTTCGCAGGGGCTAGGGGTGGTTTTAAAGTCAAAATCCCTTCAGGATGTTAAATCTTTCTGCTAGAAAAAAAAATGCTCATTTTGCTGTACTTTGTAATATGAGAAAAGACAAAAACCTGAAAGCAAAAGCCCTGTCTTGATTCCCTTTCTGTGCTGTAGTTGCAGTTCTCATCAATCCCAGTCCCGAGCAGTATGATGATGTTGTTCCCCGAGGCAGGCTCCATCCTGCTAACACCCCTGCTTGTCTGCTGGCTCTTCCTGACTTGTTTCAAACCCTCGGATCAAATGAAATCTCAGGGATTTGTTTCATTGATCCTGATTGTTCCCAGTGTAATTTTCACCATGTTTTAAACTTCTGAATCCATCATTTCTGATTGAATTGCATTGCCCTTCCCCTGCCTCATTTCAGCAGGTGTGGCTTCATCTTTGCCTTGCTTGATGCTCAGCAGATATTACCAAGAATGCTCCCTCAGGTCTTTTCCTGAGCTCAGAAGCTGAGGTTTCAGGGTAGTGTGTTAGCAGATGATGAAAGGTGTTGCACATCAAAAAGTGTAACCCTCAAATTCTGTTGTTGCTTTTAGTTGTGTGTCTGTCTTTATTTCTTGTGTTTTTGTGGCAATAATAAATACAGTGCTGTGAGACTTGGGCTTGGAGAAATCTTGAGCACTGCTGAGCAATTCTTACAGAAGGATTTGATTAGTCACTGTTGTAAATTCAAGACAATGTAAGCTCCAGATTAATAGTTTTATTAGGGAGTAAAACTCATCTAAAAATTCAAGAGAAGTTGTGTGGCCTGTGCAGGGCTTTCTGCTGGTGTTATCTGCCAATGAAAGCATGTGCAGTTGGTGAAACCTCCAAGCTTGGCAGGGACTCTGAGTGGTCTTTCCACAGTAAGGTGTCTCAGGGGATTAATTTTTATATTTGGTAGCAGTCTTGTGTGGCCACAGCTGGACAAAGTGTTTGTTGCTGAGAATAATAATCAGTTTTGGCTAATTGGTGTTACTAAAAGCAATTGCTCTTCTAAAAGAGCGACATAATGTCTTAAAATGTGTCTGAAATAACAGTTAATTAACTGCCATTGTGTAAAATGTCAAATGTTCTGTAGATCCTTCTTCCCTAGGGAGGGATTTCTCACAGTGATGGGAGATTTATCTTAACATCCAAAAATACTCCCTGCACTTTCTGTGCTTGGCTGCCTTAATACCAGTGACCCTGAAATCAGACCTAGATCTGGTGTGGAGTTGTGTCACCTCTGGAACAACACAGAGAACTCCTACAAACTAGGGCAGGAGAAGCATTGCATAAAGCTCCTGCAGTCCTACAGAGCACAGCCTTCCCTCTGGACCCCTGCTCAGCTTGGCCTCTGAGCAGCACTGACCTCTGCTCTGCTGCTTTGCTTCATGCTGAGGAGAAAAGGGCCTTTTGGGCCTGGGGAGGGACAATAGTCCCTGCAGTGCCCCTGAATGGGGATGCTAACAGCACAGAGACTCTTGTGCTGCTGGTTCTTGGAGAACTCTGGTTCTGAGGGTGTCAGTTTGTGCAGGAAACACATGGTTTGGGACCATGCCACAAAACGTTAGGCTTTTGAGGTTAATTTTGGCTTTTAATGGGAAAGAAAAGCTGTTTATTGGCATTAGCTTTAGTAATGTGGTACTTTATGGAGCTTAGAAAGGTCCTGATCAGGTCTCTGTATGTTCTGTTCCCAGCTCTTCCATGTTGCCTATATCCTTATCAAGTTTGCAAATTCTCCTCGTCCAGATCTCTGGATCTTGGAAAGATCAGTGGACTTTGGAAGAACTTACACTGCCTGGCAGTATTTTGCTCGTGAGTATCAATCCTCGTGTCACTGCTCATCTGTGGGGGGGTTTCTTTACTCCTCCACCCAGGAAAATCAGACCATGGAGCTTGCCCAGGATTTCAGCTGCAGGGAAGACTGAGTGTCAAGTGGACTTCTCTTGCCTTAGTTATCCACCATCACTAGTGGCAAGAGCAGAATGAAAAATTACTGTGATGCTTTGAAAGTGTAACTCAGCATGTGAATATTTTTCAGCCTGTTGGGAGTTTTTCTTTAGTTTGTCCTGGGTTTGGGGTGTGTTGGAAGTACAGTGGCCTTCATCCCATGGGAGAGAAAGTCAAGAGTGAAATGCAGGTGCAAAGTCTTGGAGTATGTACATAGATTTTTGGATAATGAGGTGAGCAATACTGTGCTGTCTGAAACTGGAGCAGGTGGATTTAGACTGCATGTTAGGAAGAAGCTCTTTACTCTGAGGGTGGTGAGACACTGGAAGGGGTTGTCCAGAGAAGCTGTGGATGCCTCATCCCTAGAAGTGTTTCAGACCAGGCTGAAAGGGGCTTTGGTCTAGTGGGAGGTGTCCCTGTCCATGGCAGGGATGATCTTTAGAGGATCTTTAACTCAAGCCATTCCATGAATTCCATGAATTTCTTGGGATGAAAGATTATTGAAGGAATTGCCACTTTTCTGTGCTGAGCAACACAATCGCTATCCAATTACAGGATTTACTGAAGCCCCAGGGGATGCTGCTTTGTTAGCTGAAATCAGAACACTAGTGTTGGTTTGCACACCCAAAACTCCTGTTGTTCTCCCTTGCCTAGACTCCAAAGCAGACTGTGTCCAGCGCTTTGGGAAGGAGGCCAATCTCCCAGTGAGGGGGGACACTGATGTCCTTTGTACCACGGAATACTCCCGCATTCTGCCCCTGGAAAATGGAGAGGTGAGTGCTCTCGGGGAAGCAACACCAGCTGCAAACAGCTTTGCATTCAGAAGAGACCTTCTTGTGGCTCCCAGGATTTGAAAGGGCTCCAGGAAAGCTGGGGAGGGACTTTGTAGGCTGTGGGTAGTGACAGGACTAGAGGGGATGGATGAAAACTAGAGATGGGTGGATTCAGATCAGACATGAGGAAGAATTTCTTCCCCAGGAGGGGGTGAGACACTGGCACAGGGTGCCCAGAGGGGTGCGCATCCTTGGTAGTTTCTCAGGCCAGGCTGGATGGGGCTCTGAGCAACCTGCTCTAGTGGGAGGTGTCCCTGCCCTTGGCAGGGGGTTGGAACTGGATGAGCTTTAAGGTCCCTTCCAACCCTGTCCATTCTCTGATTTCTGGTGTCTAGATCCTTGTTTCTAGATCTTACAGCAGGAGCTGCAATCCCCAGGCAAGGAGAGAGTGAAGGAATGAAGGTGGCAGTTTCCAGGATAGGTCCCAGCATTGACAGTGAATCTCTGAGCCCTGCTATCACTGTTTAGAGGGAGCAGATCCTTCCAGCAACAAGGACATGGGCATGGCATCTGTTCCTTTAAAAAACAAAAACCCAGTACTGAAGCTGTTGTTTTGAAAGTCTCAGAAACCTGCTCCCTGTGAGGGGATTTTCTAAAGCAACACGGTGTTCTTTCTCCCAGAAGCCCATCAATACACTCCCAGGCACAGGACCTGGTAACAATAATATTTTCCAGGAACCTTTGTGCCTTAACCCAAAAATACATGTGCTTTGGGAAAGAGCCAGAACCCGATGTTTTGACTCGGGCAAAACTCCCATTGACACTATGAACTGTTAACATAACTGTTTGCAGCTATTCCTATTTTTTTTTTTTCCTGATAAACCACATACATTTGATGTGTTAACCTTGCTGGGTTTGAAACATTTAGTGTTTTCCTGTGTTCCATATGGGTTATGAGAATTCAGGAGGCTCCTAGACTAACACTTTCATAGAATCATGGAATGTGAGGGGTTGGAAGGAGCCTAGAAAGATCATCTGGTCCAACCCCCCTGCCAGAGCAGGATCACCTAGACCAACTCGCACAGGAACAGATCCAGGTTAGTCTGAATGTCTCTAGAGAAGGAGACTCCACAACCTCCCTGGCCCCTCTTCTGAATGCCTCCAGGATGCCATTGGCCTTCTTGGCCACAAGGGCGCAGTGTTGGCTCATGGGCATCCTCTTGTCCACCAGTTCCCCCAGGTTCCTTTCCCCTGGGTTACTCCACCAGATCAGGCCCCAGCCCATACTGATCCATGGGGTTGTTCTTCCCCAGATGCAGCACTTTGCACTTGCTCTTGTTCAGTTGCATTAATTAATTTATTTTTTTCTCAGTGACCTGTTTGTTCCAGCAAATATACTCAGAAACACTAGTCATCTGGGGGCTACTTTTATTGATTTTGCAAGGTGGTGCCCCTAGCAGGGGATGGATTTTCACACAAGTCTGCTTGCTTCTTTGTTAGATTGTGGTATCTTTGGTCAACGGCCGCCCAGGAGCCAAAAACTTCACTTACTCTCCTAGTCTTGGGGACTTCACCAAAGCAACCAACGTTCGGCTCCGACTCCTCCGGACCAACACCCTGCTGGGACACCTGATCTCCAAGGCCCAGAGGGACCCCAGTGTCACCCGCAGGGTGAGTCCTGCCTTCAGCCTGCCCTGCGCTCCCCGGGGCCTGCCCTGCGCTCCCCGGGGCCTGCCCTGCGCTCCCCGGGGCCTGCCCTGCGCTCCCCGGGGCCTGCCCTGCGCCTTCATCCAAATGGGCTGAAAGTTTGAGTTTTGTCACATCCCAACCATTGTAATTGATCTTTAAATCCCCCTCCTTTTCTTCAGGTTCACTGGAGACCAGGAGGTAATGGGGTGAGCAGGGGCTGCTGGAGGGCAGAGTGAGGGTTGGTGGGTCTGAATCACACTGCCTTCCTTCCCTGATTTTCAGTGTGGAAGTTGGGTGCCTCATGACTCCTCACTGTAAGGAGCCAAAGTGCAAATCTGCTGAACTATCTTGTGCAGAACTGAGGAGACGGTTCTCTTCAGCTTTAGTTTGTGCTACTTATTTATTCAAATAAAGATTTTCAGGAAACAGGAACTGAGCTTCAGAAGCAGTAGGAGTCAAAGGGAGTACTTGAAAATTACTATCTTCCCACAAATTGTTTGGGGGCCAAGGTGTTTTTGGTGGATTTTTGGGGCCAAGGTGTTTTTGGTGGATTTTTGGGGCCAAGGTGTTTTTGGTGGATTTTTGGGCTATCCAAGAGCTTGAAAGCCAAAGTCCTACTCCTATTCAGTGGGAAGTGTAAGGAAATTCAAGTGTGTCAAATCAACACCACAGAGCAATTAATACACTCAGAAATATTGTCCAACACTTCATACAGTGGTATTATTTTTAACCTTGTCATCCTTTCAGGTTGCCAGACACATTGATAAGCTCCTCCCTAGAGCTTTTTTTTTTTTTTTCCTTCAGGTTGAAGAATCCCAGCTCTCTCAAATTTTCCTCACAGGAGATCACTCCATTCACCATCTCTGTGGCCCTTCTCTGGACTCCCTCCAGTATGCCCATGCCTTTATTGTACTGGGGAGCCCAGAACTGGACACAGCACTCCAGTGTGTCCTCACCAGTGCTGAGTGGAGGAGGGAAGGAGAGAGTCTATACATACCACTTGAAGAGGATGGATTGTGACTAGTGAGCACAGGAGATGTGCCTGCATCATCTTCTGATCAGTCTTCATCCTCCAGTGGTATTCAATCTGCCTCTGACTTATCTTGATCTAGAGATCAAGGTCTCCAAACAGCTCTGTTCTGCCTGGTGCTTTAAGTAGATGAGGAAGCAACTTCTGAGCTACAAAACTGTGTGGAGAAGTTACTTGTGATACATACCCAGTAGTGATATTTTCAATGAGGTGAACCAGTTCAGTTTTTATCTTCCATTGTGTGGATGAGTTACAAAGTGGTTCCAGTCACAATTTCAAATGCAGTTGAACTCAAGAGTGCTTTTGAGCAAGGTGGTGATCTGGGGCTCTCTCTAGTGTTTAGTGACCACAGCTGATGGTGTGGGGAAGCTGCACTGCCCATACCAGCATCTCCTGATGGTGACAAGCCCATGGCCTCACAAAGGGATGCTTTGATATCTCTATTCTCAAGCTGGCTTTGAAGAAGACTCGGGCTGGGGCCCTGGTGGCTCCTGGGGAGCAGAGAGCTGTGGCAGTGTGCATTTGGTGTGACCTGAACACTGGCACCTGCTAAGTACTGACTTGGGTTTGCTGGTGGTTGGGCTGAGACACCACCACAGGTTTGACCACTGCCTGCCTGGCTTTGACCTTGGTAAAGTCCTACCTTGATAATTCTGATAAATGAGATTATTCCATCTGACATTGCTATTGCTGACCTGATACAAATCAGGAGAGACTTCATGTGCTCCTTGTGCTTGTTCCATAGTATTACTACAGTATAAAGGACATCAGCATTGGTGGTCGATGTGTCTGCCATGGCCATGCTGAAGTATGTGATGCAAAGAGTGCTGAGAACAGATACAGGTAAGTGAAGTGAGCATAGAGATCATTTCATGTGAGAAAAGCAATGTATGGCTGCTTTCAAGTGACCTCTTTTATTCTGATATGGTCTTACAGGGATTTTTTTTAATTACGTTTAAAAACCTGGAATCTGCTAATGATTGCCAGTTGTCAGGAGCTTGGTATGCAACATGAAATGCAATTCTTCAAGTCTTTGTTTAGGTTTTTAATTTTAAATTCAAATAGAAGTTTAGAAGATGGAAATAATTTCTTAGAAGCCCTGAGTGCTTTTTGGAAAACATGGGTTGCTATCACCTTCCAACAGCATGAATTAGAAGCCCAGCTGAGGAACCAAGTTAGTGAATTTCCCAGAGATACTGAACATGGTAACTGAGCTCAGCCAAGTTCAAATGGCTTTCAGTTATTACTGAAAAAAAAAGCAACCCACAAAAAACAACCACAAGGAAAACACCAAACATCCCCCCCCCCAAAAAAATCAACCACAAAAAACAGACCACAACAAACCCAACCCAAACACAACACAACACCCCTCCAAACAAACAAAACCCCAACAACAAAAAACACAAAACCTAAACCCCTGAATGAACTGTTCCCTTCCCCTGGGAAGTTTATGATCCCATATTGGTTTCACAGGGAGTTAGATCAGGTTCCTTGGCTCATCTTCTGTAGGGAAGTGACTGAATTCTCAGGCTTTTGAAAACACATTTTGAAAGCCTGGTTGAAACCAGCTCTTCCCCATGGTGGTACCCATGAAACAAACTATTTCTCAGGACAATGCAGTATTTCCAGTTGTGTTCCATAAGTGGGCAGATGGCTGCCTCCTTTCCAGATGTCTCTGGTAGACACTGAGGTTATGAAATCAATGGGAGTGGGATGACTATCCTCAAAAATGTTATTGCCCCTTGTTTATTAGACTACACAGATAAGAGGGGAAGTTTGGAAAAGGCTCCTCCAGTCTCAAGGTCTTTGTTTCTCATGGGATTGAGTTACTACACATGATAGTAAGACCTAGCCAGCCCATAATAAGAGCCTGCTCTTTAAATAGGCTGTTCAGCTAAATCATAACAAATGCAACTACATTTTCTTGATGAATAATGTGCACTGTTGTCAAGATTAAGAAGTTGAAGGTATTGTTTTGGTTTATTAAAAACACACGTAGAATTGTTGTCAAGAAGACATAAAGTCAAACACATGCATGTCAAGCTGGTAAATATTTTGATTTACAAGGTCAACAAGCTTGACTCTTGAAATGAAGCAAAAATAGGATACATCCTACACTGTTATTTAGCCTCCTGATGTAATAGTCTAGAATAAAAATGTCATAATCCAGTCTATTGAATCCAATGATAAATGTTCTTTATAAGTGATCTGTGCTAATACACTCACAATCCATTATTATAGTAACCAATCCTGAAGAACATTAGGAAAGTTCCAAGATGTTCTAGTATTACTATTATACTGTTTTACACATGAGCTTGTGTCCCCTCCTTTTCACACTATATGGAATTCTTGGACTGCAATAAAATGAAGGGAAAAAAAAAACCCTGAAACCAAAACTTGAACTCCAGCTTGACTAGAATAAGAGGCTTTTTTCTCTGTAGGTACCAGTGTGAGTGTCAGCACAACACCTGTGGGGAAACCTGTGATCACTGCTGCCCTGGCTACCACCAGAGACAGTGGCAACCTGCCACAGCTGGGAGCACCAATGTCTGTGAACGTGAGTAGATCAACACTAGGACACCAGGGTCCCTCTCCATGGAACTGCTTTCCGTAGGGTCTACCCCAACTTCTATTGGTACCTGGTGTTCCTCCTCAGGTGTAGGACTCTCCACTTCTCTGTTGAACTCCACTAGGTTGCCTTTGCCCATGTGTCTGTGTAATTAGCTGGAGGAGTAAAGAGACAAGTTGTGTAATCTGAACTGCACTACGACTGAGTGTTAGGGGTGGGGAGAAGGTGATTACCATGTCTGATAGGAGACAGGCATGTTGGGACACAGCTTTTGGACAACATTTGAAACCTCTTTGAAATTCCACTCTTTGAAAGGAAAACAACTGCCAAGAAAGGGATAAGCAAAGATCTTAAAAGAAGGAGTTTCTAAAAGATCATCTACAAGATTCTGAGCCAAAACAACTTTTGCTTCTACTTCAGAAAAAATACCCTTTGTAGTATAGATCACTGGGAGCAGTTGGAGGTGATTTGTTGAGAGCATTTTCCAGGTGCAGGCCACTTTTCCTGGCAGCCAGTAGTGAAGGAATTCAAGCAGCCTCATTAAGCTTCCCATAAGTCTGAGGTCTCTGGAGAGAAAGAGGTTGGTGAGAACTTGTAGGGAGAAGCCCGACCTTTTGCCATGAGTTTCCCAGTGCTGTATGGGTCACCATATGGCTCCAAGTGGGGAGATGAGAAGAGTTTCTAGTCCCCTGGGAGAGCAAATGCTCTTGCTATAATCAGAGCAAATTTCCTGTTGCTTTTAGGAGACATACCTGGGAACTGTAGCTGATGGGTGGTTTGACCCTGGAGGCAAGGAGCAGTGATTTGTGGTGTCAGTCTTCTTTTTTAAGGGATGTTCTCTTCTTCCTTTACTGACTTAGTATCTTGAACTAGCATCTAAAGTGTGTAGTGTTTTATTTTTATGAAGAATTATATGAATAAAATAACCCCCAAGGTTTTCCCAGGCTATCCCAACCCAGCCAGAGAGCCCAGTCTTGGCTCTTCTGATTCCTGTCAGCCAACCATACAGGAACATGATGGCTGAGCACAACCTCTCCTGGCCTTGGCAGCTTATAGAGAAAGGCTTCCTTGTCCTAGGCTGTTCAGGTGTAAAGGTAGAGAAGACAGAGATCATGGGCTGCTTTGCCTTCTTGTGACAGCCTAGCAAGGGCTGAGTTGTGCTCCCAGTTGTGCCAGTACTAGGAATTGAGTTTGGCAGGATTGCTTCCCTCATGGTGAAGGAAGTAGAGCCAGGGACAAGGGCCCTTAGTCTGTGTTTTCAGGAGGCCTTTGCCTTCCACAGTATCTTAGCCCCTGGTCCAGATGATGGGGGGTTAGAATCACGGAATCATTAAGGTTGGACAAGACCCTTGAGATCATTGAGTCCAATAATTAACCTGACACTGCCAAGTCCACCAGTGACCATGTCCTTAGGAGCCATGTCTGCAGATCAGGGTCAGCACCCCCAGGGATGGTGACTCCACTGCTTCCCTGGGCAGCCTGTTCCAGGGCTTAGC
Organism: Corythornis vintsioides; assembly: GCA_025447755.1. Classification (NCBI taxonomy): domain Eukaryota; kingdom Metazoa; phylum Chordata; class Aves; order Coraciiformes; family Alcedinidae; genus Corythornis; species Corythornis vintsioides. The sequence continues at coordinate 38,738 of JAOEGS010013852.1, read as the reverse complement.
AACCAGTTTGGGGAATAAATTTTTCCTAATATCCAATCTAAATGTCTCCTGGTGCAACTCGAAGCCATTTCCTCTGGTTCTTAGGGATTTCCCTAAGCATTAAATAATAACTTTATAAAGTCAAAACCTCAGAATTTCCTGGGAAGGTTTCCTGGGAGTGCTGGAAAAGCTGTAATGAAAAGTTCACCTAGCACCCTAAGGTTTTCTTTCACCTCTGCTACATTATAATAAATAAAGCTGACTTGGAATATTGGGGTTTTTTTCAGCCTGCAACTGCCACGGCCATGCCACTGAATGCTACTATGATGCTGGAGTTGCTCAGCGTGGGGAAAGCCTGAACACCCAGGGGCACTATGAAGGTGGAGGAGTCTGTGTTAACTGCCAGGTAACAAGTTCCTTTCAGTCAGTTTCAATGAACAATGTTTGCAGGGGGGCTGCTGAAGTGGGAACTGTGGCTACACCAATGCTTGGAGTTTGAGCAGTCTGGGTAACTCTGTTGGTACTGAGTTACAACCCATTGGTGCTCTGTTGGTACTGAGAACAACCTCTGAGGTTGGTACTTGTATTCCAAGCAGGGGATGAGGTGGCTGAAAGTTATTTGCTTTTTTTGATGTTACTTGGTAATGAATAAGAGACACATATAAATTGTGTTTCAGTGCTGTGTGGTTCCAGCAAAGCCACATGATGCAGCAATGGAGGGGCTTCAGCATCTCTGCTGAGGAAAGGCTGAGAGCCCTGGGGCTGTTTAGTCTGGAGAGGAGAAGCCTGAGAGGGGATCTGATGGATGTTCACAAAGATCTGCAGGGTGGGGAGCAAGCAGAAGGGGTCAGGCTCTGTTCAGTGCTCCCTTGGGATAGGACGAGTAGCAATGGTCACAAACTGGAATATGGGAAGTTCCACTGGAACATGAGGAGAAACTTCTTCCCTGTGAAGGTGCCAGAGCCTGACCTAGGCTGCCCAGAGAGGCTGTGGAGTTTCCTCTGGAGACTTTCCAGCCCCACCTAGGTTCCTGACCTTGGGTGCCCCTGCTCTGACAGGGGGGTTGGACTCTGATCTCCAGAGGTCCCTCCCAACCCCCACCATGCTGGGATTCTGTGATTCAGAAATCTGTGGAGAACAGGTGGCTGAAGAACACCAAGCCACAAAGCTCTCTCCTGGTCATATTCCACCATTTTCCTGTGCTGATCCTTTGTCAGTTGTGTATGGAAACAGTGTAAAGGATGTTATTGTTCCTTAATTCTTCCAAGTTCCCCTTCTGATGTCCTCTTCTTCTGGTGTGTTCCACAGCACCATACAGCCGGGGTGAACTGTGAGAGGTGTGCAGCAGGTTTCTATCGCCCCTACGGCGTCCCCGCCGCAGCTCCCGATGGCTGCAGACGTGAGTCCTTCTCTGTCAGCTCTTGTCTCCTGCTGCTGCCTTGGGGAGTTTTGCCTACAATCAAGGCATGGGATGTATCTTTTGGGGTGGTAAAAATTAAAGAGTGGCCAAAAGCTTTTGGAGAACAACTGCAAATTATTTTCTGTGTGGCTTTAGGCCTTTTTAATGCTGTTCTCCTGTGCTTATATGAGCCTGAAGCTTCAGGATACAGCAGATAATAGGAGAGATGAAGCCAGAAAGGGCTGCTGACATAGGATAATGTAAGCCTGGGGTGCTGCTACACCCTGCACAGTGGGGAGGCATGACCTCTAGGAAGCCCCTCACATCTCTTGCCTTCATGGCTTTGCTTCTCTTAATCTGATGTACACATGAAGTATCCTTTGGCTCTTGGTGCCCTCAACACTTCATTCTGTAGCTCAAAAGGTCACAGGGATTACTCTCCTACTGCATCGTTTTTTGGCCCTTAGGTTCAGCACTGCATAAACCAGCAGTAATTACCAACAAAACACTTTAAAAAGAACTGTGTATAGATAAGAAAAAAGGGGTCGAATTACCAAGAGGCTGATGAGCCATGTGACACGTGGGAGGTTTGTTGCTTTGGGGTATTTAAAAGAACAGAAAATCAGCAGAGAGGTGGTGAGCTTCCAGAATTTGCACGTGGTGGGTAAGGGAAGGTGGGTGCAGGGGGTGATTTGCAGAGACCACACAGAGACAAGCAGACAGAGCCACAGAAAAGAGAGTTGCTGAAGTCTGTGGAGTAATAAAATGTAGCCTTCTGAGTTCAAAAGACAACCCTAAACACTCTGGGAAAATAACATCGGTCTTCAAGGGATATCACAGGGATTCAATGGTGATGTACTTGGAAAACAGGTACCAGCATGCAAATGGTAATTCTTGAAATAATGAGCTATTCTCAATGCAGTTTGACATTGCCACGGTGCAGTGCTAAAAGGCATATTAATTGCTAATTGCTAATGCTAATTGCTGCTGCTTGTTTAGGCTGCAGCTGTAGCTGGGAGCAGGCAGAGGGCTGTGAGGAAGGCTCTGGCCGCTGCTTCTGTAAGCAGAACTTCCAGGGAGAGAGCTGTGAACGCTGTGCTGATGGCTTCTATGGCTACCCCCTTTGTGTCTGTAAGTACACAAATCCAAGTGCCCTGATTCCCCTTATTTTAAACATGCATTGAAGCATTGACAGCGTTTCATTATCCCTGGCTAGGTTAGAACATCTGGTGATTCAGCTTCACGTGTTAACACGTTCTGGTAAATCAGACATCATTCTCAAGAGAGCCTCTCTGCACTTACTGACCACAGCTCTTCTGATCCCCCCCAGGGTGCCATTGGCCTTCCTGGCCCCCAGGGCCCATTGCTGGCTCATGGGCACCCTGCTCCCACCAGCACCCCCAAGGCCCTTTCCTCTGGGCTGCTCTCCCACAGCTCAGTCCCAACCTGTGCTGGTGCCTGGGGTTGTTGTTTCCCAGCTGCCAGACTCTGCCCTTGTCCTTGTTGTGAATTTCTCCCCACCCAGCTCTCCAGCCTATCCAGGTCTCTCTGGATGGCAGCTCAGCTCTGGTGTGCCAGCCACTCCTTCCAGTTTGGTGTAATCAGCAAACTGTCTGGCAGTGCCTTCACCCAGGTCACTGATGAAATATTGATAGCACTGGTCCCAGTACTGACCCTTGAGGGACTCCCCTAGGCACAGGCCTCCAACTGGACTCTGTCCCATTGACCACAGCTCTAATATAGACCTTGATCTAAATCCCACTGAACTTTATAGCTCATCAACATTTTATACCATGTTCATGGAGGATTATTTGTTGAGATCTCTTCCATTCCTTGTCTGGAGGATTCTCAAGTTAAAAAAAAAGCTTCCCAGATGTCTCATGAACTGTGTCAGTTCAGGTACTGCCAGTGCCACGTAGCAGCAGACACAGGAGCAGTCAGTGTGGAGCTCCCTACACAGTGTCTGGAGTAAGGAAACTTTCTGCTCAGAGTGGTGGGGAGCAGGGAAGGAAACTGGGAGCATTTCCAAATGCTGTTTGGCCTTTTATACCGTGCTTTTGAGAAGGGATGTTTGAACTGGGAGATCAAAAATAAAATGTTTCATATCCCTTTTCTTCTGGAAAGAAAGCTAGGCTGAAGTTGGCTCCCAGAGAGATGTGAGTGTCACACTCCCTATTGGCAGGATGGGATTTCATTACCTGGCATGGTTTCTGATGAAATCACTGTGTCTGTTTCAAACACACTTCGTTGTTTCCTTTGTTTTAAAGATATTCCTGTATATCCTTTTACTTCTCCAAATCCATGAGATGCTGTGGCTGGTGACAAAATAGGCAAGTTTTTGGTGTGGTTGGTTGGTAGTTTGGTTTTACTCACTCCTCAGTCTCACTGTCTTCCCCATGTTGTTATTTTGCAGTGGTGCCTGCTCTTCCCTGGAGATTTGTGTAGCAATTTGACCACTGTATTTATCTTTCAGGGAGCCTTTGTTCTTGCCACTAGTTCATCAAGTCATCATTTTCACATTAAGCAGTCGACTGGGCTAGTTTCAGGAAGAGTTATGGATACAAAGAAGTTTAACCAGCCTTTGGCAAACATCTGGAGAGGCTTGGCCATCCTGTTTGGCTTTGACATGTACAACTTGTCAGCTGCTTTGCACCATAAATCTCTTTCTCAAGGCTGACTAGCCTCTGCTTCTGGACTGACCTCTTGCACATTGCCCTTGGCACTGAAGGACTTGGATTTCTGAGACAGCTCCAGATTTCTTTAGACAAAGCTGCCTGAAATCCAAACAATGATTCCCTCTTTGTATATATACGTATATCTTTATATATATTCATTTTAGTATAATTTTACTGCAGAGTGGAGACACTGCCACAGCTTGTGCTTAAACACTTGTAATGCTTCAGGATGGATAACTTGAGAAAGGCTTAAAACCTTTTTCTTAGCCTAAAATCAACTCTCTGCCCTTTTATTTCTGTTAGCTTGAAGTGGAGCTTACGTTGGCAAATGAACCAGAGTTTTCTTGTAGATGTAACAGATATATTACAATTATATATTACAATAATAACACAGTACAAACCCATCAATGGATTTACAAGTCCAAGTTGTTTTCTAGGAGGTGCCTGCAGTTGCCAGCAGAGCCCACAAAGCACCACTGAGGTGTCACACAGCACCCCACACCATGGGGCTCTGGGTGTGCTCGGCTGCCTGGCCAGGGAAGGAAACTGCAGAAAAAAATCAATGAATATAGCCAGGGGAAAAGGGATCTTGAGTTCCACATGTTCAAGGAGTAGCATGTGAGCTGGAAGGCAGAAGGCCTCCAAGTGGAAGGTTCTGTGCCTGCAGGAGCATGTTTGTGCTGGCACTACAGGTGGGGATTATTTTACCTAAATGAGTTTGCACGTAAGGACCAGACACAGAATCCTGTAGGTCCATGAGTAGCAATTACTAAGCACTGATGTGTTTTTCTCTGAAAAAAACAAACATATGAGGAGTTTCCTGATCTGATGTACTGATTGACTTTTCTCCTTTGCAGTGTGTGATTGTAACTTGGTGGGAACCCAGCCTGAGGTCTGTGATTCTCTTGGGAGGTGTCTTTGTCGCCTGGGAGTGGCTGGACCCCAGTGTGACAGCTGCCAGCTTGGCCACCACTCCTTCCCTACCTGTCAAGGTGAGTACCTACAGCACCCAGCAGGTTCCCAGAAAGGCAACAGGAGTGATTTTCAGGTAGAATCATAGAATGGTTTGGAAGGGACCCTGAAGATCATGTAGTTCTGACCCCCTGCCATGCACCTCCCACTTAGAGCAGGTTGCTCAGAGCCCCATCCAGCCTGACCTTGGGCACATCTAGAGATGGGGCATCTACAGCCCCCCTGGGCAAACCTGCTCCAGGTACTGCTTGTTCTTAAGCTTGAGCAGTGTTCCCAGCAGTAGGTGAGCCAGGGCCTGTGGTGCTCTCTGGTGAAACCCTCTGCTGTTCTCATTCTCCAAGCACTCTGTTGTTTCCCATTTCACTCATTCATAAATTCACTCATTGTACATTTCCATTGCACATAGTAAAAAAAAAAAAAAGATATAGTCTCTCTTCTCATAGGCTTTTAAAAATAATATTTTTGCATTATCAGACAGTTTGCTATAGCCTCAGTTTTAGTAATATCCAAAGGATTTGGAAGCTGTTTTCACATGGAGACCACCAGCATGCTTGACTGCTAAGGAGCTGGCGTGGCAGAGCTCTCAACTGCTTGAGCACAGGGCCTTTGTTGGTACCTTGGGAAACCTGCGTTCTGGAAATCTGACTATGAGCAGCTCCCGTTTTGCCCTTCACAGTGATTTCTCCCTCCTTTTAAGCTCCATGACGGGCACCGAGCTGAACTCTGCTCATCTCCTGGTCATTTCCCGAGGGTTTCTCCATGTACCTGCCACCAAGGACTAGCCTGCCTTTTGCAACTGAGAATAACTTCATCATGGCTTTGTGTGTGATTGAGGAATCAAGCCCTGCCTGGCCCCTAGGTCTCAGCTGCCTTTTCAGTGAGTGAGAGGCTCTTAATCCTTAGGGAATTTGACAGGGAGAAACAGCAGAAGCCTGTATTCCATCCTATGCTTTCCTGTGCAGCATAGCAAGGTTTAGCTAGATAAACCTTAGGATTTTTAATTTCTTCTGTCTCATTTTTGCTTGTTGTCTCTAGCAGCCCTCTTCTTTTTGGCCTCATGGACTTGTTTATGTCCCATGAACAAGCAGCAGAACCCTTGCAAAGATGTTGTGGTGCCAAACACAACGGATGGAATAAATAAATACTGCATGACTCTGCTTTATGGCCTGGAGTAGATTAAGGTTTTTTAAATGAAAACCATAACTCCAGAATTGTGCCTTGGTACATGCTGTTCAGTGGCTTTAAAATATGCTCAGTATTGGTGGGATTTTGTTTTTTGTTCTTTTTTTTCCTTTACAGCTGACTCGGGTAGCAATCTTAAAGCCAGATTGAATACATTTGAACTCCTGGTGCAAGAGACAGAAAAGTTTAAAGTGTTCAAAACCAAACTGTAGAGGACAGATTATTGTAAAAGATACACATAATTGAAAACACAGTCAGTAGGATTGCTCAGAACTGCTGCACTTCACAGCCTGCCCTGTTCAATTAGGCTGCAGTGCATTGAAGCTCCAACCAATGCAGTGTGCTGCAGACAGTGCTGAGCAGCCCGGCCTGCTGCTCCTGTCTGGAGTTGTTGGCATCTGCAGAGTCAGTTGGCATCTGCAGAGCAGAGGCTGATCTGGAACTTGTGGACTGCTGCAGTCAGAACTCTCTCTGGTTTTGCTTTGCTGGACTTCATTGAGACTTTATTCATTAGGAGTGTGTGGTGGTTTGACCCTGGCTGGACAGCAGGTGCCCACCCAGCTGCTCTGTCACCCTCTCCTTCCTCTCAGCTGGACCAAGGAAAATCAGATGAAACTTGTGAGTTAAGACAAAGGCAGTTGAATGAAAAGCAAAGCAAGGGTGTGTGGCAACAGAAGAAAACCAAGGTTTACTCTCTGCTTTCCCAGCAGCAGGTGCTGTCTGGCCCTTCTGGGGAAGCTGCTCTGGAGGTCAAGCTGATTCCCCCTCCTCCTTTTCCAGCTGGCACAGTTCAGCTGGCATCCTATGGTCTGGAATAGCCTTTGGCCACTCTGGGTCAGCTGTCCCAGTGTGTCCCTTCCCAAGATCTTGTCCCCCCACTGCAGTGGGATGTTGGAAACCAGCCCTGGTGCTGCACAAGCCCTGCCCAGCAGCAGCCACAGCACAGGGGGGTTCCCAGCACCTTCCCAGCTCCCAGTGCAAACACAGCACTGGGAGGGCTGCTGTGGGGAAAACTAACTCCAGCTCAGGCAGACCCCAAGCAGAATGAGACCAAAATGAAGCCTTTAAACAAATCAGAGTTATTAAAATGAGGAGAGAATGCAATATAACCTTCAGCTGGGGGGGGACTCTATTGTAGGTGCCATTTGTGGAAGCTTCACTATTTGATTTCTGTTACACCAGTTTCCTAGCAAGCCCTGCATGTTTCCAGGCATCTTGAAAGGAAACACAGCAAAGTCAGGTGTCCTTGGCTGAAGCAGAAAAAGGAGCAGAAAGGGGCAAGAACACATCTGGGCTAGAGCTGTTAGCTGACAGTGACTTTGTCCCAGCCTGATGTGCCTCAGTGTCACATGCTGACTCCTGCAGAGCTGTTTGCCCCAGCCCAGCTTTCTGGCTGCTGGCTATCAGAGGTTTTCATTTTTCAAGATGTTAAATATTTCTCTCACGTGATGCTCTTTCCATAGACAGACGAATGTCTGTCCTTTGCATGAGTGTTTTGCAAGGAATCAGACTAATTCTCTAAGCTGTTAGGTTCTAGGATTGAAGCAGGCACCTGATTATCCATGGCTGAGGGGACAGTCATAGTATTAGGATCTACTCCAGTATATTTATTTTTGGTAGTAAAATAATGCTTTTCCTGGTTTCCTCATGATTGCTTTACATTCACAGGTAACTCTGGGGGAAAATTGTGGTTCACAGAACTGCTGGTTTAGACCTATATCTGTCAGGATAGTGATCTGTTTTTTTCCCTGTGCAGAATGTCACTGTGATGCTGTTGGCTCAGTGGAGAATACCTGTGGCCCTCAAGGCCAGTGCCCATGCCATAGTAACTATGCTGGACTGAGATGTGACCAGTGTGCTCCAGGCTATTCCAGCTATCCCAGCTGCTCACGTGAGTAGAAGCCTTTCCTCCTTTCACTGGGCTTTCCCTTCTTCCTGAAGCATGCAAGAAAATAAATTCTCTCCAAGATATTCCCATGCAAACCCACCAGTGTAACCCTGACAGTTTCATTCCATCCAAAGCTGGCAGCAGTAACTCTGAAGATCCAGGCACAGCCTCTGGAGTCCTTCCTGGCACACCCTGGCTGTTCTTCTGCCAGTAGGGTTCATGTGAGCAGGGCAGTGTTCAGCCTTGGGGCACTTGTGTCTCTTTGAAACAATGACATCTGAGGCAAGGCAATGAGCCTTTACCTACATGAGTTCTGGCTCCCTTCACTTACAGAACAGAAGCTGGATTTCCACTGGCTTGGGTTTCTAATATTGAAGACTAATATTTAATAGTAACTGAAACCCATCTTGTCAACAGTCCTTCCTGCCCATGAGGATCACAGAACATGTGTGTAGGTGTTTCATGTCAAGACACTGTCTTTAAAAGCACCAAGCTACTCGATCATCATACACAGCACATTCAAGTCCTCTGGAGCACTGAATGTTTGGAAAGCTGTTGCTTGGTACCTGCAGGTTGAGCCTACCCCCAGCTGTCTGTGGTTGCTGTTGAGCAGCTTGGCAGTGCTCTGCAGCTGGCTCCCAGCAGGGCAAGTGTGAGCCCTGGTCAGGGCAGTGCCAGTGCCAGATGGGCCTCATCAGGCAGCCGTTCTGCAGCCCCCAGTCTCCCCCAGGGCCAGGGTTGACCTTCCCTTCTGGGGGAGAATCCTCTGCTTTGGTTCAGGTCACTCCTGCTTTTATTGCAGGGTCCTCTGGGCAGTCTGCTGCCTGCAGAGAGTTGGAGAAACCACCTTGGGGGGGTGTGGTGAGGGGAGGGAGCACATGCCAGGAACTCCTATTAGAGGAGCTTATTTCTCATGCTCCATGCTAGTTCATTAAATGAATTGTAAGATTAAAACTTTTGTTAGATGATAGCCCAAGACAGAATCACAGAGTTAGTGAGGCTGGAAAAGACCCCTGAGATCAGCAAGTCCAGCCTATGACCTATCACTACCACACTGGCTAGACCATAGCACTAAGGGCCACATCCAGTTTCTCCTTAAAAACCTTCAAGGATGGTGACTCCACCACCCCCCTGGGCAGCCCATTCCAGTGTCTAATGACCCTTTCCATAAGGAGTGACTTCCTAATGTCCAACCTAAACCTCCCCTGGTGCAGCTTTAGGCCGTGTCCTCTTGTCCTGTTACTGGCTGCCTGGGAGAAGAGCCCAACCTCTACCTGCCTACACCCTCCTGTCAGGGAGCTGTGGAGTGATGAGATCCCCCTGAGTCTCCTGTTCTTCAGGCTGAACAGCCCCAGCTCCCTCATCTCTCCTCACAAGACTTTCCCTCCAGTCCCTTCCCCAGCCTTGTTGGTCTGAGGACCTATAAGAAAAGGTCTAATCAAGGAATAGTTTGGGTTGGCAGAGCCCTTCCAGATCACCCAGTCCAACCATTGCCCCAGCACTGCCAGGGCACCACAAGCCCATGTCCCTCAGCACCACAGCTCCATGGCTGCAACCAAGGGGCTCGGTGAGCACCTCTGCCAGGTGTCTTCAGCCCTGTGGGCTGATGCTTTGTTTTCTCAAGGGACTGCTTTGCCTGTCAACCCTAATGGTCCGAACCAGGGTAAATGCACACTTGAAAAATCATTATTAAGGCTGCTGTAGGTGGGAGGTTTAGGGGTTTGGAGTCCCTCAAAGGTATTAAAAGTATTGAAAAGCCCTTTTGAACTCATGTTACGTTGTCCTGCACTGCTGCATTCCGCAGCTCTGTTAGGAAAAGATCTTGCAATGTGGGTTTTCTTTTTCTTTTGTTTTGGTGTGTATAATTTTTTTGTGCATGTGGTTTCTGTTTGTTTGTTTTTTCCTTTTTAATTTCCTAAAGGTACCAGCAGTGAGTGTGACCCCTCAGGCAGCACTGGCTCTCACTCTGTAAGTATTCTGCCACACCCCTGACAGTGCCTGCTAACAACTCACCTGCCTCTGCTGAAACTCTACATGGCTCAAGTCCTGGAGCCTGCTCTTACCCTGTGCTAATTGCAGGCTAATTGCACCAGCTTCTGTGTGGGAACTAACTTGATGTTTTGTTCTTTGTACCAGTGCAATTAGCTCATGAAGGTGGGGGTTTGTTATTTATACAATATATATATAGCTGTTGAAGGTGGAGGTTTATTGTTTATATAATATATCTATAGCTGTTGAAGGTGGGGGTTTATTATTTATTATTATATCCAGTATGCATACTGTTTATGTCTTTTTGCTATGCTGGAATACTAATATGTATATGCAGATATGCATATAAGTCCAAGCATATCTCAAAGACCTTTTGGGTTGCAATAGGCCATTTTGGCATCAATTATTCCTGAAAAAAAAAAAAATGTAAAAAAAATCTCTTTTTTGCTTTTCTCCTATTAGAAGACCCAGAGGGTGAGTCTGGCTGATGGAAGAAGTATCTTTGTAGGCTCCTGTGTGTGTTTTCCACCCACAAAGGAATGAGCAAATGTGGAAGTGAACAATTATTTTTAAGGAAATTTGGCTTTCAAAATTTTTGGAAACTAGTAGTTTACAACAGCTCTAATAAGGTTGTAAAAGATTTGGGAAGTACATCTACAGGAACATTTAGAATAGACTAGATATGGGAAAAGTTATGCAGGGTGGAACAATCCTGTGCTGCCAGTATGAGGCAGAAAAATCAAAGAGCTCTGAATCAGCCTGTTTCCATGCATCTGTAAATCAGTAAACTGCCTGAGCTCTTAAAAATATTAGCAATTTCTTGGTACTAAAGAGCAGTATTTTGGTTTTTTATGAAACAGATGAGCTCACATTAAGTCCTTTCTGTCTTTAGGGCCATTGCCATTGTCTCCGGCACGTTGAAGGTCCCACCTGCAGTAAATGCAAACCCTTGTACTGGAACCTGGCCAAGGAAAACCCTGAGGGATGCACAGGTAGAGCTGCACAACATCTGATCTGTGGCTTGTGGAATGCATGAAATTCTGTGTGAAATCATCTTTACTCCCTGTGGCCACCCTTGTGCTCAGTGAGTTTCACAACTCTCTTTAACAGCACGTTTTCCACTCTGCTTAATGGTAACACCAAATGACCTATGATACCAGCAGTATCTTGACTTCTAGATCAGAAAATAGACTTATAGAAACTGGACCATCATTTTGGGAGTGTTTTGGGTGTGCTGAGTTACAGTGGTGTGAAGCTCCTAGGGCCCTATGGCAGTTTTGCTTGGAGTGAGATGGGCTTTCTGCCCTTAGCACTGAAAACAGAGTTTGGCTCATTGGTTTGAGGAAAAGATACATTTTCATTTCATATCCCCTCCTAGCTCGTAGAGGAATGAGAGGCATTTACGTGGCCTCAGGGTGTGACAATTCTGTGAAGGTTTATTTCTCTGTAACACTGATATGTTTGCAATGTTCCATGTGCTATTTTCAGTTTTTCAACAGCCAGTCTGTGTTTTTCAGGTAGATAATAATAACTTTAAATATTAGAAAGATAAAGCCACAAAAATATTTAGATGGGTTTTTTTTCTTCCCAACTATTTCCTTTCCACCAGGTTTTTTTCTCCCCAACTATTTCCTTTCCACCACGTTCCCACACAACAGCCACCCAGATAGGATGAGTAACCCTAAGGCTAAGACAAGACTGATGTCATTACATCTTTGACTCTACATTTTTAAATAGCATAGACTAAACATCACCCCAGAGATTAATTACTGCACCTTTCAAGTAATTCACCTTCTCTGCCTTTAGTCAGAGTCAGTACTGCGTGTCACAGATCTCTAGCTCAGCCCACCTCCTTCCCACAACATATGCTTCATTTAATTGAATGTGGTCTCCAAGTAGAACAGAAGGGGCCAGACTGGAAGACTCTGTTCTGCCACCGGTTGTCTGAAGGTTTCTAAGAAAACAGGCAATTGTAAATCCCAACTCAAGGCTGTTTTTATTAAGCAGAGCTTAGAACCCTTTAGAACACACCAGTAAATCGCCCGTCCAAAGAATCCCTTGTTCATTCTCCTTTGCTGCTTCTTATCCCCTTGTGCCTGTACCTATCTGCTCCTGAACCTTCCAGAGTAAAATCCACATTGTTACAGTGACTCAAACCTGCAGATTCAGGGTGCTGGGTTTTGTGGGTTTCCTGCAAATCCTTCTGGAAAGAGCCAGTGCAGATGGTGTTTTCTCACCCGTGCAGCGTGCCAGTGCGACGTGAGCGGGACGCTGAGCGGGCTCGGGGAGTGCCAGCAGGTAAGGGGGCAACTGGGGGACAAACACTCATTCTGTGGCATTTGATGAAGAAACATTGCTGGCATGGTTGGTAAGGCAGAAATCTTAGTCCAGACAGTGCTTGGGCACATAAAGTAGCTGGTTTTATACAGCAAAGCAGCAATTTTATTCAGAAGTTTTAGGTATCCCAGAGATGTATAAAAAGCTCTGACAATTTGTTATCATTTTGAGTTTCCGAGTTTTCTAGTCTGTTCATAGAAGACAATAAATAACAGAAGTTATGCCCAGATAATATATTTTTTAAGATTAGAATGTTTTTCCCCTTTAGAATTAGGGTGATTCAAAATATGAAAAGATTAAAGTCCTGGCAAAGGTGCTGAAACATCTCTGAAATTATTTTTCTCACACAGGGAGATGGGCATTGTTACTGCAAAGCTCATGTGTGTGGAGAGTCCTGTGACACTTGTGAAGCTGGTTACTATGCTCTTGAAAACAATAATTACTTGGGCTGCCAAGGTAAAGTGCCAAGGTTCCTTGGGATAGATCCAGAGAATTATAGAATGGTTTGGGTTGGGAGAGACCTTTCAGATCATCCAGTCCAACCATTAACCCAGCACTACCAGGGCACCACTGACCCATGGCCCTCAGCACCACAGGGGCTTGGAAACCCCTCCAGGGATCACTGGGACTCCACCCCTGGCCTGAGCAGCCTGGGCCATCCCTGGACACCCTGGAGGGGAAGAGAGAGGTGTCCATTAGTTTGGGTCACAAGTCCTGTCTCCTGGGAAAGTCATTCAGTGTTGTTGTCCAGTATGGGTTACAAATCTGCATCTGTGTTATTTCAACACGGTCTTCTTGCTGGGAGCAGTTCTGGTAAGATCAGTTAAATACCTGGGATACCAGACTGAAAAATTAAGATCAGACAGTTTTTCTGAATTAGTCTTAGTTTGGTTTTTATCTGTAATTTGTTTGGGTCTTTTATTTTTTGGTTGGTTGGTTCATTGTTTTCTGTTTGCTTGGGTTTCTTGAGTTTGGTTTGGATTTTTGGGGTTTGGTTTGGTTGGTTTGCTTTTTTAAAAAAATATTAGTCATGATATTGCTGTAGAAATTCTGACTTCTTAGCAAAACACTGGAATGGCTTCTCTGCAGAACTGTCAGCCTGTGTTTAGAAATGGGACATGGCTTAGGACTTTTTTTTTTTTTTTAATTGCCTTTTGTCACATCACAAGGAGAAATAAAGAAAAAAGCCACAATCAGAAAAGAATGGCATCTTATGCTTGTGTGTGAAATGGTCTGAGAGAGGAGTCTGAAGGGCTCCAGAAGGAGGAAATGAGTCACTAATGGTGTTTAATTAGCAGAAGAGAGATTTTTTTTTTTTTTGTGGTAATAATTAATGTCAATAAACACATGAGGGCTGGTGTCAGGAAGGCAGGGACAGCCTCTTGTCACTGCCCCTGTGACAGGACGAGGGGCAATGGATTCAAGCTGGAGCCCAGGGAGTTCCACCTGAACATGAGGAGAAACTTCTTCCCTGTGAGGGTGCCAGAGCCTGTCCCAGGCTGCCCAGAGAGGCTGTGGAGTCTCCT
>JAOEGS010013852.1:0-11807 GCA_025447755.1 Corythornis vintsioides | reverse complement strand
TGCTCTAGTGGGAGGTGTCCCTGCCCTTGGCAGGGGGTTGGAACTGGATGAGCTTTAAGGTCCCTTCCAACCCTGACCATTCCATGATTCTATGAAATCCATACAGACAGGATTTGCCTTTCTGTGTGTGTTTGAAATGTTTAGGTTCTTGTGTGCTGCTCTGGGTTTATTGTAAAGGTTCTCTATGCTCTCTTTATTGAGCACTGGCTGTAGCATCACAGCTCTGGAGAGAAATGCATTTTCCTACTCTTTCACTGAAAATGTTCTGGGTTTTGAAAAAATGCAGAACATATCATGAAGTAACATGTAAATATATCAATGCCTTACTTTGCCTTACTGCTTCTCTCTGAAATGTACAATTTAGCTTTCTTGTTGTTTCAAGGGAAATGTCTTAGTTGTTCCAGCAGACACCTACAGTTACCAAATTCTTGACAAAAAGACAGTGGACAAGTCACTTGATTTTATCAGCCAGTGTGGAGGAAACAGTTTTTATATTGAGTAAGCATCACTTTCTAAATAAATGAACGTTGCCAAGAAGCTGAAAATTAATATTCTGCTCTGTGTTAGACATGTGTATAAATCCCCATCATTGTGCTACATTAAACTGCTTTTCATGGCTCATGCTGGCCCATTAAATTTCCATGAGTCATTTTTCCATGGCTTTCTATTGTAAATGAAATGTAAAGGCAGAACTCATGGTACAAAGGAGAAAAATCTCTATCATCTTTCTGTCTCTAATATTTCCATCTTTTGTATTTTGCTTGGCATGTGTGAACTGATATGATTAACACATGCATTTAATATGAAAAAAATCTCTTCCCTGCATGTCCAAAGCCATTTACCACTAATTTAAAGTATCTCCTTGCATAATGCTGTCCTTTTGTCAGAGAGCTGTCTGCAAGAGGGGACCCTAATTGACTGAATCACTGCAGAGCACCCTCCTGACAGCATCCCAGTGCCAGCACTTAACCTGATTTGTTGTTTCAATAGCCTGGAAAGATCATCAGCCTTCTGTAAGGATTCTGTGAGGTCACTAGTGGCTTTCTACAACAACGGAGCCCTGCCCTGTGCCTGTCACAGTGCAGGTGCCACCAGTCCTACCTGCAGCCCTCTGGGAGGACAGTGCATCTGCAGAGCCAACGTCATCGGTCGCCAGTGCAGCCGGTGCCAAACTGGCTACTATGGGTTCCCCTTCTGCAAGGGTGAGTGCACCCTCCAACTCGGCACCAGCCTTCTACCCACTGCCCTGGTTTTATTGCATAGCTTGTTCAGCCTGGAGAAGGCTCTAGCAGCCCCAGCTCCCTCATCTCTCCTCACAAGATTTTCCCTCCAGTCCCTTCCCCAGTCTTGTTGCTCTCCTCTGGACCCTCCAGCCCCTCAATGTCCTTCTGGTGCAGGGCCCAGAACTGCCCCCAGTGCTGGTACAGGGGGAGAATCCCATCCCTAGTCCTGCTAGCCACACTATTCCTCATACAGGCCAAGCTCCCATTGGCCTTCCTTGCCACTTGGGCACACTCAGACCATTGTCACCAGCACCCCCAGCTCCCTCTCATCCAGGCTGCTCTCCAGCCACTCACTCACCAGCCTGGAGCTGCCTGGAGCTGTTGGGACCCAAGTGCAGGGCCCAGCACTTGGCCTTGCTGAACCTCATCCCACTGGCCTCAGCCCATCATCCAGCCTGGTTAGACCCCTCTGCAGCATCTCCCTACCCCCCAGCAGATCAACACTTCCCCCAATCTTGGTGTCATCTGCAAACTGACTGATACTCTATCCCCTCTTTTGGTTGCTATGATCCTGAGCTTAAAACTAGTGGAAGAGAGCAAAGCATCACATCCTTTGACCAGGAAGGTTGTGTTTTTTGTCACACACAAGTTCAGGCAGAGCTGATCAGGGTCAGTTAAGACACGATGTGTGAGTAGAACATTTTCTCTGCCCCAGCGTGTGACTGCGGGCGGCGGCTCTGCGACGACAGGACTGGGACATGCACCTGCCCTCCAGGGACTGTGAAACCCCAGTGTGAGGAGTGTGAGACTCATTTCTTCAGCTACCACCCTCTTGCTGGCTGTGAGAGCTGCAATTGCTCAGCCAGGGGAGTGACAAGCCCAGGCTGTGACCAGCACAGTGGGCAGTGCAAGTAAGTGTGGGTTACGTGTGTGGCAGGGAACACGGGAGTGCTTTGGGTCACCCTTCTTATCAGGTGTTTGGAGGGGCTGTGGGAACTTGGATGAGGAAGTTGGATTCAAGCATGGCTTGGTGACAGGGGGGACTCTGGTGTTTTAGGGGCACTGCAGTGTTTTAGTGGGAAACTGGTTTCCTGCTCTGACAGGGGTTGAACTCCATGATCTCCAGAGGCCCCTTCCAACCTCTCCCACTCTGTGATTCTATGAATGGTGGGATTTGGGATCCCTGGACCTGTGCTCTTGTTTGCCAGTGACATGGGATGTCACGTAGGGCACATCACAAATCTGTCCCATATTATCCAGTGTCAGTTTGTAGCAGACCTCAGATTGAGCTCCTGGCTGCTGGGCATGTGTATTGTTTGTAAAGGTGGACTTGATCTCAAGGGTCTTTTCCAACCTGAATGATTCTGACCACCAGCTTGTGGGTGGTGGTGGTGGCAGACATTCATTATCAATGAATCCTTACTCTCTTGAGACCTGCTTTGGGCTGGTGCAGTTAGTGTACCATCATAAACAGGAGGAAGAGGGAGCATCAGAGCTACATTTTCACTAGTTCCATCAGCCATAAAGGAAGGATGAAGTAGGTGCTGCCACAGAAAGATGTTCTCTCACCTCTGTTCTTGTCCACAGTTTGCTGTTGGATTTGCATCTGCCATGCTTCACCTAAACAAAGTCACAGAAATCTGCACTCACTGTGAGCAAAGTGGGGTTTTTTTTCCCCTGTGACCAGTTGTGAGCTAAGCCAAGCCTTGGGGCAGGTTGAGGTCCCCACAGCTATTCATGGGCCTGGCATTCTCCACCTTTTTGTTAGCAGATGAGTGAGTGCCTTGGGTAATGCTGAGTCACATCCTCCAGCTCCACTGCCTGTGGGCAACATCCCTGTTTCACACCTGGCTGGGGAGCAGCTCTGCACTGCAAAGCACTCACTGAAGTGCTGCAGAAGGAGATGCAGAGTGCAGGAGGCTGATCCCACTGTGAGGGGAATCACTCCTTCAAAATCAAACACATTCCCAAACATTTCCAAGACCATTTAAACTGTCTCACCATTCTAAGCTTGAGAACAATCCTCACCTGCTGCTGTTTCTCCATGGGAACCATAAACTTGTGTCCTAGTCACTTCAAAGACCCACCTGCCTCTTGTTGTAATCTTTATTTGCTCTCTCCATTCCTTCCTCCCCCCTGACCCCTTTATCTCTGTTTGTTTGTTGATTAAGCTGCAAACCAGGAATAAAAGGTCGTCGGTGTGATCAGTGTGCTCCTGGTACCTACAGCTTCCCAACCTGCACACCCTGCAACTGCAGCAGAGCTGGAACACAACCACATGTGTGTGATCCCCAGACAGGAATTTGTCTCTGCAAGGTCAGATAAATCAAATTACTTCTCTGTCCACAGGCATGGTTTGCACTCAGTGACAATTCCCTATTTAATGGGGTGAATGATGTGAGTTTCCAGTTACATGAGCTGGAGCTGAACAAACCCACCTTCCCCTGCAGTGTGGCACAGATTGCCAGGGTAGCAGCTAATGTTGATTTCTAATGACCTTGACATGAGGCAGTTCTACAGCTGTCTTGGCTTTGCAGGATGGTAGAGCTGCAGAGTAAGATGGCCATTGATTCCCTGAACCAGCCTGCATGGAATAGGGAGCAGAGAACAACCCCAGGGAGCAGCACAGATTGGGACTGAGCTGTGGGAGAGCAGCCCAAGGTAAAGGTCCTTAGGGGTGCTGGTGGCAGCAGGGTGCCCATGAGCCAGCAATGGGCCCTGAAACCAGGAAGGCCAATGGCACCCTAGGGAGAAGCAGAAGAGCTGTGGTCAGTAGGTGCAGAGAGGGTCTTCTGCCCCTCTGCTCTGCCCTGCTGAGGCCACAGCTGGAGTGTTGTGTCCAGTGCTGGGCCCCTCAGCTCCAGCAGGACAGGGAACTGCTGGAGAGAGTCCAGTGCAGAGCTGCAGAGCTGCTGGAGGGAGAGGAACAGCTCCCTGCTGGGGAGAGGCTGAGGGAGCTGGTGCTCTGGAGCTGGGAGGAGCCTGAGGGTGACTCCTGAATGGTTCTCCCTATGGAAAGGGTAAGTGCAGGAGGAAGGAGCCAAGCTCTGCTCAGGGACATCCAGTGACAGGGCACGGGGCAATGGTTGCAGCTGGAACAGAGGAGGGTCCATGAAAACATGAGGAGAGACTTTTTCCTGGTCCTGCCCAGAGAGGCTGTGGAGTCTCCTGCTCTGGAGATGTTTAAAACCCACCTGGGCAAATTCCTGGGTGGCCTGCTCTGGGCAGGGGGATTGGACCAGATGATCTGCTGAGGTGCTTTCCAGTCCCTGTCAGACTGTGTTAAGACAATCACAAATCTGCTTTCTGCATCTCAGCTGCTGGCTCTTAACCAGGTTCTGTGCTTTTTTTTTTTTTAGCTATATTATGTCAGTTGACATTTCACCACATCATTATACCCAGGAAACCACCTTTTGTTCTGATCTGCATAATTAAATGTGATAATGGTGACCTTTCACAAGTGACCTTTTCTAATGTAGGTTTGGAGAAGCAAGCAGGAGGGTTTTGGCAAGGAAGTTACCAGCTGTCTCTGACTAATATTTATTACTTAGTAGTTCACTTTATAAGCTGGAAAGACAGCTCATATCCAAGTCTCCAGGAAGTTGGTTATATTTGCACTTGGAATACAGTGTATCCAGTCAATCTCGGTTTTCAATTGTGTTTTATCCACTTAAACGCCTCTTCTTTCAGAAGATTTCATTTAGTTTATGTGCAGGAGGATTTGGGAGCCTTGGGAAAACCAAAAGGGAAGTGCTGAGATTCCTTTTACTGTCTCTTCCCAGGAGAATGTTGAAGGTGCAAAATGTGATACCTGCAAGCCAGGATTCTTTTATCTGGACCCTTCTAATGCCAAGGGCTGCACCTCTTGCTTTTGTTTTGGGGCAACCAGCAGCTGCCGCAGCACAGATCGTCGCAGAACCAAGGTCTGTCCAGCTCTTGGCCTTGTTTTCCTTGGCTAACATCAGCCTATGTTTATTCCCTTAAGGAAATCATTTCCTCCAAAATTGAACATATATTTTACTAGTTTCTAAGGATGAGAGTTACTCTGAAAGCAGTAGTGCAGATTTAATGCAGCCTTGTTAAGACTCAGTGTGGTCTGAAAGTGCCTCACAGCAGAAATGGCCCCTCTCTGCTGTTCATCATTGGGCTGGAGTTGAGCTGGCCATTTATTGCTTGGGGGGTTGGACTCCAGGATCTTTCAAAGTCCCTTCCAACCCCTAACTTCTGTGATTATCTGCAGACATTATTTCCTGATTAAAGTCTCCTTCCAGACGCTTTGATAAGCACACAGGAGTGTCATTTGCCTGTCTGTATCATAGATGCATTTTGAAACCTAGGAAATGTGTGACAGATACTGTAGAAATCATCAGCAGTTCTTCCCTCCACGTGAAGTAGACATGGCATCAAGTGTGAGAAAAGATAGGTTTTTATTTTTATAGCATAAATGAATGATAAGTTGGCTGAAGACTGAAATAAAAGCAACAACTGGCTGAAAGAACATGAGAGAGAAAAGAGATGACCAGAACCCTAGAACGATGCAGGAGAAGTTTAGCTGAGGCTTAGACGTAGACTAGATGCAATCCAGATTTTGGCACTTCATTGTTTGGAAGCAGAGGATGAAAATCTGGCCTCAGCATAGTCAGTAGCAAAATCCCATTTCCTTTAGGAAAACCAGTTATCTCAGGATTATTTGTCTTTTTGCTTTATTGCTCTGGCCAGCCAAGAGCAAGTCACCACAGAACTGTTCTGGGATATATGCATTCTGCTTTCTTTCCCCTGCACAGTGATAAATAACAGGCCTTTCATGAAACCACCACCATGAACATAAAATGTGCATTAAAAAGACAGAAGGCTGTGTTGCCTGCTGCTCCAGAACACCCTGCCCTGTCTCCTCCCTCCCAGTTACCCACCACAAGCCTGCACTCTGTCTCTTAGGTTAGTGTCCTTGATTGGATTTGGGAATGGACTTAAAAGAGCACTTCCAGACGATACTCTTGGGTTTGTGTGCACAATGCCTGGTCCCCTTCAGAAGGATTGTCTTTCTGTGACTGAAGAGAGAATTTAGTTTGCAAGTGCCAAACCAGCTGCCTACATCCCAAGGAGCTTTGGCCCATCTAGCCCACTTGTGCTTTCTTTGGAGGTCCTGCCAGCATCAATTGCACCAGGACTTTAGGTTGGCTCTGAAGAGGTTGCATTTTATGCTAAGGGAATTATAGAGGCAACTTCTCATTATTGGTAAATTATAATAAAGGACAAGACAAACTTCTGTTTCCTTTTTATATTTTCATTAGTTCGTGGACATGAAGAACTGGCACTTGGAGGCAGAAGATGAAAATATTGATGTTCCAGTCACTTTCAATCCAATTAGTAATAGTGTAGTGGCTGATGTTCAAGAATTACCTGCTTCCGTGCAGAGTCTGTACTGGAAAGCACCACCTTCTTACCTGGGAGAGAAGGTAAGTGACACCTAACTCATCTCTTTAAGTAAACTGGTTAATACCTGCCAGCATTTCAGCATGATGATCATGCTGATGAGGACAGCTTGCCTAGTGGTGGCTTGTCCTCCCAAAGCCTCAGGTTCTCCCTGTTTGGAGCTCAATAGTTGCCAGCCACTTGGAGGACACAGGTTTTTCAAACACAACTCTCCTGTCATGCAGAGAAAAAACAGGATCATAGACACCAGAGCATTAAATTGGCACACGTTGAATCCCATAGAATTGGCACAATTCTATGATTCTATTGTTTAAGGTGTAGTTGCTTATGGTCCTCATTTTAAGGACTAAAGCAGTACTTCTCATCCTGCTTTCCTGAGCTCAGAGGGACCTATCTTTCAGCACATGTTTGGGGTGCTTTTTGTTAAAGAGGTTCTTGTTTCAAAGTCTACAGGTTATTGTTCAGATTCCCAACATACATTATCTACTACAGTATTAAACCCAAAGGGTTTTGCTGTTCCCAGAACAAAACAGAAAGCAGCTAAGTCCCTTTTTTAACAGAGCTGGTAAGGGCAGTGCTGTGAGTGTTAGAGTGTGTGTCAGTGTCTGAGCAGGAGGGTCACATCCAGCTCCAGCCGGGAGGGAGGAGGAGTGGCAGAGCTTTGGTGAGTCACTGAACTAAGGAGACATCATAGGTCTATAAAATAAAAAGGTATTGTTCTTAATCACCTGCCTAAATCTAGGTATGGTAGACTTTGAGGAGAGAGAAGGTCAAGACAAGGGGAGAGATGAAAGAAGGGTAGGGAAAGTTCTGGGTCCACCCAGGGTTCCACTGACATCTTGCTCAGGGTACAGAAGTTCTTCTTCATGCTGAGGTGGAACTCCCTGAATCCATTGCCTCCCTTGTCCTGTCACAGGGCACGAATGACAAGAGGCTGTCCCTGCCTTCCTGACACCAGCCCTCATGGATCTATGGACATTAATTAGATGCCAAATTATCTAAGTTCTAGCAGTTTAATTTCTGGAGGGTTGCTTTGATTGTTTGATGTTCTGAGTGATGCTTTTGCAGAGATCAGCAATAATGAAGGACTTGTGATCCAATAACAAATGGAGCACTGGGATGTCTGTGGTTTTCTTTGAAATTCATCAAATCCAGGGAAAGGTGCAGACTGAAGGTTGGTGCTGCACAACAGCCAACCCTAGCAAAGCAGTTCTTCCTCCCACATCTCAGCTCTAAACTGGAACAGCAAGGGGTGCAAAATAAAGTCAGGGATCTGTGGCAGAACACCTGATTTCACCCAGCACCCACAGACCTTCCTTCTGAATTGCTCTTGGAGCAAAAACTGTCTAGGCTGTGCCTGGAGCTTCCTTTCCTTCCTCTGTGTTGCTTTTGAACAGAGTCATTCAGGCAGCACCCAGGGAAGCTGTCAGATGATCCAAACACACGTGCCAAGGTCTTTGTTCTGGGCAGCAATGTGTGTGTTTGGTTGGGTTGGAGGCTGCTTGTGGTCACCTGTGGCTGAGCCAAAAGAATTAGAGAGTCATTAAGGTTGTAAACAACCTTCATGGTCATCAAGTCCAACTATTTATTATCAGGACCACTAAACCATGTCTTGAAGTGTGACATCTGGATGTTTTCTAATGATTCCACCCCCTCCTTGGGCAGCCTGTTCCAATGCCCAACCACTCTCTCAGGAAAGAATTTAATCCTAATATCCAATCTAAACCTCCCCTGGCACAAGAAGTGTGATTCCAGCTCCTACAGTAACAGTCTGCTTACAACAGAGTAAAAGTCCTGTCCTCCAGAAGGTGGAGCAAAGGCTTCCTGATTAGATTCAAGTCTGTAGTAAGTCTGTAGTATGCTGGCATGTGAAAGCCTCTTTTAAGCACACTGTGCCTGACTGACTTCTATCCATGGCTCTTCATGGGCTTCTCCACCCCTTTCACTGTCAGTCTGACATCTGTTCTTGGAAAGCCAAGTCTGTTCTATAGGGTCAGGGAAGAAAATGCTCATGGGATTTCTCTATGACACCGATGGTATGATCACAGGTGTGGAAAAAGAAAGGAACCCAAAACCTGATGCAGGTAACAGAAATTCCTCAAAAAGTAACATCAGATACACAAAGTAAAATAGGAAGTCATTTTTTCCAAGCAACATATGTTTTTGTCTACAGAACAAAAAGTAAATCCATTCTTTACAGTGCTGGAGGATGGGGTAAAGGTGAGTGCTGCACTATTGCCTGATGTTAATGTGACTTTGTAAAGCATCTCTGGTCCTGTGCATTTGGTTACAGCTTTCTTCATATGGTGGCTTCCTAAGTTACCAAGTGAAATCTTTTGGCTTGCCTAGTGAGGGCATGGTTCTTCTGGATAAGAGACCTGATGTACAACTAGCAGTAAGTTTTGAATTTTTTATTTTTTTTTTTCTTTCAAGCAATACCAGTACTGTGAATTTTTCTGTTTCCTGGCAACAGTGGCCAGTTTTGCTTCTCTAATGTGCTTCCCTTTCACAGCAATTCATGTGTTGCCATACAAATGCTTTTACTGCATTTTGCTCACAGCAAGCAACACACCTCTGTCTGTTGCCAAAATAACATATTATTATCTGACTGACTTGAGAGCAAATAGAAAGAGAGAACAGGATTTTCTCTGGACAATGCATCTGTGGAAAGAAATAATTAATGCCTTGCACGCTTGTCAACAAGTATGGCCTCAACTCTCCAAAATACACCCTGGTTTCCATGTGTAAAAATCTCATTTTCTGTGAGCATTTTCTTCAGCATAAAACTAGCCATAATTCTAAGGGTTCAGGGGACTGAAGTAAAAATGCATTTTGGGGTTTTTTTTATAATGTAACCATCTTAGGATGAAAATGTAAATCTTTTTGTGTTTGCTGAAATTCCCAAGGGGGTGTTTTTATTTTTTCTTCAAATGATCTGAACTACTAATTCGGTTCTGATGGGGATACCCACTTCAGGAAGCGTTACCAGTTGCATCCAAACATCCAAAGTTGTTTGTGCACTGGGGTGCAAAGGAGAGCATTTGAAAAAACAACAATCCATTTTTACTCCAAAGTAATAACCAGTTCCTGTGAAAAGTGGTCAGTGTTAATCGAATTCTCTGGGTATTTCCTTGGAGAGCAAGGAAAAAAGAGTCACAAAAGCAGTGAACACCCTGCTGCTGTCCTGCTCACTCCACCACCTCCCTGACAAAAGGCTGTGCAATATGCCCAGGATGATTTTTTATCCCCTCAAACACGAGGATTAATGTGATTCACTACATTTTATGGTGTTGGAAGGCTTTGCCTTTGTCAGTGAAACAACAGTTCCATCTCCTCCCCTCACAGGGCCGGCAGATGAAGGTTGTGTCTGTGGATGCCAAGGCCCCGCTACCTGACCGGCAGCATTATGGCCGCCTGCAGCTACTCGAGGTAAGGGAGGGACGGCCTGGCCTGCCCTGGGGCATGTGCACACCACACAGGCCATGGTGCAGAAACACCAAATAATGAATGTGAATGTCAATGCTGTAGACCTTAAATACAGACCTTTTTTTCTTCTCTTTACTGCCTGATTGAACCTAGGTTCATGTCAGGTTCAGCAGGGAGGGGATCCCTCCTCACAAAACTGTGCCCGGTTTTGGGCCCCTCTCTGCAAGAAGGACATTGAGGTGCTGGAGAGGGTAGAGGAGGCTACCAAGCTAGTAAAGGGTTTGGAGCATGTCTCTTCTGAGGAAAGGCTGTGGGAACTGGGGATGTTTAGGTTTGAGAAGAGAAGGCTGAGGGGAAACCTTACTGCTCTCTACAGCTCCCTGAAGGGAAGATGTAGCAAGGCTAGAGTTGGTCTGTTCTCCATAGTACAAGTGACAGAATAAGAGGAAATGGGTGAACTTGAACCAGGGGGGTTCAAAGGGCCACAAGGATGAGCAGAGACTGGAGCAGCTCCTGTGAGGACAGGCTGAGAGAGTTGGGGTTGTTCAGTCTGGAGAAGGCTCCAGGGAGATGATCTTGTGGCTTGCAGGATCTGAAGGGGCTCCAGGAAAGCTGGGGAGGGACTTTTTAGGTTGTGTGGCAGTGACAGGACTGGAGGGGATGGATCAAAACTACAGCTGGGTGAATTCAGATCAGACATGAGGAAGAATTTCTTCCCCAGGAGGGAGTGAGACACTGGCACAGGCTTCCCAGAGAGGTGGGGCGAGCCCCATCCTTGGCAGTTTCTCAGGTCAGGCTGGATGGGGCTCTGAGCAATCTGCTCTAGTGGGAGGTGTCCCCGCCCTTGGCAGGGGGTTGGAGCTGGATGAGCTTTAAGGTCCCTTCCAACCCTGCCTATTCTCTGATTCAGGCTGCATATTGGGAAGAATTTATTTTCTGAAAGGGTTGTTAGGTGCTGGAACAGGCTGCCCAGGGAGGTGGTGGAGTCCCAATCCCTGGAAGGGTTTAAGAACCAGGTAGATGTTGTGCTCAGGAACACGGTTCAGTGGTTTTGATAGAGCTGGGAATGAGGTTGGACTTGATGGTCTTTGAAGGTCTCTTTCAGCTGAACCAATTCTGTGATCTCAGCCCATTTAGCCCTTGGATCTCCCTCCAGGGCAGAAACAGAGAATCAGGCCTCAATGGGAGATGATTCATTGCAGCTCCAGCCAGCATTGCAGCTTAGCCAGGCTGGAATGGACTGTTCCCTGCTGGTGCCTAGTTCCCTCATGTCCAGCATTCCCACAGGTGACCGTAGCAGGAATTATTCCTACCTCAGATCTGCTCAGAAGGTCAAATGGGGTCATTTCTTTCTGGCTCATACACAGGCAAAACCAGGTGCTCTGCAAGCCAGATTGCAGTAACTCTGAGTCTTTGCAGTGAGAACTCTGTGAAGGCAGCTCTCCCAGGCTGGATGTTGAGGACTTTGCTGACTATTAAAAATAAAAGCAATTTTCCTACCCTTTTATGGTTTGGGGGGTGATACCCCAACGAAATGTGGGTGACTGAAGAAGAACCTGTGGGCTTCAATTTTCAGTAACGTAAAGCCTTCAGTACCTTGCAAAGTAAAGGGTACATCCCCTTTTACACTCATTCCTTTTTTCACCTACCCTTGTGTTTATATGTATTTTAAAAATATATGTTTATATATGAATGGATATATTTATATGTATATTTATATGATGA
>JAOEGS010013851.1:21868-54667 GCA_025447755.1 Corythornis vintsioides | reverse complement strand
CCTCCATCATTCCTGGGACTCCTCCATCACTCCTGGGGTTCCTCCATCACTCCTGGGACTCCTCCATCATTCCTGGGACTCCTCCATCACTCCTGGGGTTCCTCCATCACTCCTGGGACTCCTCCATCATTCCTGGGGTTCCTCCATCACTCCTGGGACTCCTCCATCATTCCTGGGACTCCTCCATCACTCCTGGGATTCCTCCATCACTCCTGGGATCCTGCTGCTCAGTGTGGATGGTGCCAGACCCCCCCCAGCTGATGTGGCTGGTGCAGGCTGAGGTGGCAGAGGCTTTGCTCTGCTCAGCACTGCCAGTCGATAGCTGCCCCTCTTCAGCCACCACATGACATTTTCAGATGGCATTTCTTCTTTTTTAATTGAATATTACTTTCTTTGCTGCTTTAAAATGTAAATCAATTTCTTCTAAAAAAAAAAAAAAATAGAAGCATTTTAATAGAAGAGCTGCAAAGGTTGAAAACTAATGCTCTGAAACAGCTGAAGCAAAATGGTTCTTGCTACTTGAGATCAATTCTCTTTGGAATAACCATGGGCAGAAATGGTTTTCTTTTATCCTTGTTTGAGAAGGGAAAAGACTCAAAGGCTGAGATGATCATAACCATCCACAGCCCTTCCCTGGGGCCTGGGTGCTGGGCTGAGCAGGTCTGGGTGCTGGGCTGGGCAGGGGGGTGTTTGTCACTCAGCTGCCTCCCACAGCAGCAGCTCTTCCAGAGGAGGATGGCAGGAGTCTGTGTGAGCAGCTGCCTCCAGAACTGATTGGCTCCAAACAGCAACAGCCAGCCTTCTAGACCCAGCACCTCGGTGCTTTCCATGCTTTGGAGAGCAGAGTCAGCACAAAGAAAATCACTTTTCTCTGAGGAGTCAGAGTTGGGGGGTTTCCTTTGGTTTTGTCTGAAAAGACACTTGAAATAGAAGAACCCCATTGTTTTATAGGGGAAATCTGCAGGCTGTGCAGCCTGGAGTTGCAAACTCAGATTCAGGGTGCTGGGGCCAATTCCTGCACCTACCCCTGCTGGTCAGTGACGACTCTGAGCAGCTCCCTCTCCCTGCCTGCACCTCCTGACCTGTGGAGCAGGAAAAAGGAATTCACCCAGAGCAGGAATTCGGGGCTACAAGAGTCCACTGGTGGAATCTGAAAGCCAAGGAGGTGGGAAGAACAGCCAGGGGGAATCCTGTGCAGAGGAGACAGACAGAAGGGGGGTAGAAAAGCTGCTGTTCATGGCAGGAGGGTCCAGGGATGTCCATGTCCAGTCCAGGGGCTCTGCAGCACCCTTGGGTCACCCTGCTCCTCTGTCCTCCCCCCCAGCAGGTGATGCCAGGGAGGAGCCCCCAGCTGCCCCCAGGAGGGGCTGGGACGGGCAGCATCTCCAAAACAACCCTCCCTGTCCCAGCTCTGAGTGGGTGCCTGGTTGGAGGCCACTCCTTTCCTCCTGGAGGACACAGCAGTGCTGGGTGGGGGTGCCTGCCATGAGCACTGCTGACCATTCACAGCTCCTGGGGGACTGCTCCCTCCTGAAAGAAAGGCAGAGATGCAGGGAGCATCAGCAGCACGGTCCTGCAACGGGCTCAAGAATGGAATAAATCCCTGAATAAAGAAAAGGTCTGGGGGAGCGAGGTGGCCTGGCCATGGCAGGAGAGCTCTACCTTGTCCCCCTGCTCTGCAAACCCTGCTCAGCAGATTTATTAGTTTTAATTAACAGGAGAGAGGCAAAAAAAAAAAAAAAAAGAGAGGAGCTGGGAAGACATCCAAATTCCAACTCACAAAATCACTGCTACTTCCTCAAGATTGAGAGAGAAAGAGGCTGAATGATCAGAATAATAATCAGAAAAGAGATCTGGGTGCCAAGAAGGTCTCTCCTCCTCCCAGCCTTTGCTCTGGCTCCTGGGATCAGGAGGGACTCGGTCCCAGCTGGATGGGGAGCCCTGGCAGGGGCAGAGTTTGGAGCCTGGATGGGGTTTGGGGCTGGTGTTGGAACTGGAGCTGGTGTCAGAACTGCAGCTGGTGTCAGAACTGGGAACTGGTGTTGGAACTGGAGCTGGTGTGAGAACTGGGAACTGGTGTTGGAACTGGAGCTGGTGTGAGAACTGGGAACTGGTGTTGGAACTGGAGCTGGTGTCAGATCTGGAGCTGGTGTCAGAGCTGGAGCTGGTGTTGGAACTGGAGCTGGTGTCAGAGCTGGAGCTGGTGCTGGAACTGGAGTCAGAGCTGGAGCTGGTGCCAGAGCTGGAGCTGGCTTTGAGCTGTGTGTGTGTGTGTGTGTGTGTGTGTGTGTGTGTGTGTGTGTGTGTAGTTTGCACAGAAGATGTGCTTTTTTCACTCTTTCTCACACTTCTCCTCCTCGAGCAGGGCTGGTTTGGGGTGTGCTCTGGGTGGGCAGGGTCAGTGGCACCCACTTGTGTCCCTGGGCACCTGCAGCCCTCCCCTGGGGCAGTGCCAGCAGGCAGGGCAGGAGGAGGGCACTGTAGGCAGTGACACTCTGGGGTGTTGCAGGACATCCTTGCCACGCTCCATCCCGGGCTTTGCAGGGAAAACCCAGGGCCTGGGGAGGTTTGGGAGGCTCTGGGGGCTGTGGGCTGGCTGAGGGCTCTGCATTCCTGCTCGGGCCTGTGCCCACTGCTGCTGGCTCTCTGCCCCTTGCCAGTGACATCACAGGCAGCCCTCAGCACAGGGATGTCCCCACACTGCCCTGGGCGCTGGGGATGGGATTTTCTATCAGCCCTGCTGCCCTTTGGATGCACTCACAGATGCTGGTGGAAGAGACTTTAGCTGGGTTGTTGCTCAGTCCCAGTAGCAGAAAAGAGCTCAAAAAAAAAAATCATAAAAAGTCAACTTTCAGTCCAGGAAAACACTGAGAATTGAAACCATCCAAAAGAAAATGGTGCTTCCTTGTATTTATTAGTGTTCCTTTTCTTCCTGTTGGCACCACGTGGCCGTTGCCTGCCGAGGGTGTGATGAGGATGAAAGAGATTTTCTCCCTGTCAGGAGGTGTGTGGGGGAGCCCCAGGCTGCAGACACCTC
The DNA here is from genome assembly GCA_025447755.1 of Corythornis vintsioides. Taxonomy (NCBI): domain Eukaryota; kingdom Metazoa; phylum Chordata; class Aves; order Coraciiformes; family Alcedinidae; genus Corythornis; species Corythornis vintsioides. The sequence goes on along the minus strand of JAOEGS010013851.1, from coordinate 51,630 downwards.
CCTCCCCAGGAGCAGCAGGAGGGCAGGAGTTATCCCCCCCACGGAGCAGCTCTCAGGCACGATGGGGAGCTGGGGGGAGCTGAGGATGGGTTGGCTCTGCTGCCAGCACCCCTGGGGTTCACACTCTGTGCCCCTGACAGATGCTGAGGGAGGGAGCTGTGCAGGAAAACACGGTGTTGCTCTCCAGGAACCAGCACGGAGAACATTTTCTCTTTGACTTCCACAACTCCAACAAGCCCCTCAGGGAAGAGCACGAGCAAGTTCTATTAAAAATAAAAAAGTCTGCTGGAGAGGGCTCAGCTCTTTGGCTCGCAGGCTGAAAGGTGGGGAAGGCAGCTCAGGAAAGCTCTCAGGGCAGAGTGGGACGTCAGTAACCTGCCCTGACAAGGGCTGGGGCCACACAGCGTGGTGAGGAGCGCAGAGGGGCCCTCAGGGCACAGCCAGCTGGGGTCTGTGTCTGGCCAGAACCCTGGCACCAGCAGGATTTCCCAGGGAAACCCAGCCTGGTGTAACTCCACGGGGGGAAAGACCCCGAGGCAGAGCTGGCAGAGAGCAGCAGCCGGGCAGTTTCAGAGCTCCTGGGCACACCCCCCCTTTGGTGCCCATTGCAAGCAAAACCCCCTGCCCCTGCCACCTCTCTGCAGCTGGCAGAGCGGGCAGGATGGAACTTGGACCACAGCCTTTGTCAGGTTTCTCACATTGATTTCCAGCATCTCATCCCATCTGTGCTCCAAAGCTGCCCAGGTGTGCCCGGGCTGGGTGGTGCAGAGGCGACAGGTAGCCCCGGGGAAGGTGTGAATTCACAGCCTCATCCCCAGGGAAGCAGCCCAGCAGAGAGGTCACATCTTGGGTCTGTGGCATATGTTCAGATCACTTCATCACAGCCCATTTGAAACGTTTCCATGGATGCTGCTGGCAGAAAGTTGGTCTTTTTATTTATTTTTGTAACTAAACTATGTTGGTTCTTCCCCACTTGAGAAATGCTGACGCTGTGTAGAAAAAAAAACCCAACCAAACCAAACCTCCAACCAGAAATACAGGCCAACAAATGTTGAGCAAATAGAGAGGTTTTCACTTTGGAACCCAAAATCAAAATAGATCTGTTGAAAACAGAAATATTTTCACACTAACAGCTCTTACACTCCCATTAATTGCTAATTTTGTGCCCAGACCACTGGCAAGAATCCTGACAGGTCTCTTTGGACTGAAGCTGAGAGCAGCAGCTGAGGCAGAGGTTGCTGATGCTCCGTGCATCCTGTGGTGCCCAGAGCTGGGCACAGTGCTCAGGCAGTGCTCCCCAGTGCTGAGAGAAGGATGGGAATCCCTCTGCCCTGAGAGCACTGGGGCACTGGGATCTCCCCTGCTCGAAATCCTCCTGCACCCCGTGCCAGGAGAGAGCTGCAAACACCCCCAAGCCACCTCCATAGGGTTGTGGAGGGAATCAAAACAGAAAGAACATGAAAAATTAATAGGGTTTTAGACTATTACATTTGCCAGGCCTTGCTGGATTGTGGTTTCCATCTCCAATCAATCACACTTCAATCCATCTGATGGATTTTCCAGGACAGCTCTGTCTGGCCTGGATGTGCTGGGGCTGCTGGGTGCCAGATCTATTTATCTATCTATCTATCTATCTATCTATCTATCTATCTATCTATCTATCTATCTATCTATCTATCTATCTATCTATCATCTACCTATCATCTCTCTATCAGCATTGCCTCCCCACCACAGCAGTGTCGTGGGGGAGCAGGTCCTGCTGCAGCAGGGATGTTCCAGCAGCCCCAGGTTGTCAGAAGCACACAGAGAATCTGGGATGAGGCTGCTGTGCCTGAAACCACCTCCTGTAATGGCTCAGGGCACAGAGCCATGGGAGGGCTCAGGGTGGAAAGGGCCTAAAGAGACTTTGCAACACAGAAGGAGCACAAAATTATTTCCCTTTTTCTTTTTTTTTTTTTTGTAGTTCAGGCTCTTCTCTCTTGGGTTGCTTTTCATGGCTTTGCAAGCAACAGATTGGCAGCTTAAAGTGTTTTTCTCTCTTTTCTTTAGTTTCTTTCTCCCTCTGCAAGTGTTTGGCAGAAAGGAGAACCTGTAAAAAAAAAAAAAAAGGAGAAAAAAAAAAAGTTGATTAAAAGCTTTGAGCCTTAGCTGCGAAAATGTTTTGAAGCAACTGTAACCACCTTTATTTCCTACATCATTCTGTCAGCCTCTGCATTCCCACCCTGCTCAGCAGCTGCTGAGCTCTGCTTGCAGGAGGGGTTTTCTTGCATCTGCACTGCCCATCCCTCCAGCCCCTCCAGCTCCAGCCTCTCTGGATTCCTCCATCCCCTCTGGATTCCTCCAGCCCCTCAGGATTCCCTCCATCCCCTCAGGATTCCTTCCAGCCCCTCAGGATCCCTCCAGCCCCTCAGGATCCCTCCAGCCCCTCTGGATCCCTCCATCCCCTCAGGATCCCTCCATCCCCTCAGGATCCCTCCCAGCCCCTCAGGATTCCCTCCATCCCCTCAGGATCCCTCCATCCCCTCAGGATTCCCTCCATCCCCTCGGGCTGCTGCTGGTGCAGCTCTGCCAGGAGTGCCAGGGCAGAGCTCAGGGGGGCAGCCAGAAAATCTGGGGTGTCCCCATCCCATCACCACTGCAGTGCCCAAGCTGGAGAAGATGCTGTTTCCATTCCTAGACAAATATTGTGACTCAGGGAAGAGTTTTTGTGCCTTTCTTTTCCTGCTAATGTGTTTGGATTTTTTTTTTTTCCTTTATCCCATCCAGGGAAAGTGGGAGAATTTTGTGAAATGTTTTCTGTGTTGAAATCTCCAGTTTTCAATTGAAAATCAGGAGGCTTTTGTTGGTTTGATTATTTTTTTTTTTTCTTCTTCCCGAGGTACATCTGGAGTTTCTCCTGAGCACTGAGAAAATGGCACTGGTGTTTGGCATCAGCATTCCCTGGGCTGTTGTGCTCACAGCCATGGGGACATGGCCTGGGCCCCACATGCTGGGTCAGCAGCTTAAATGGGATTTCCCACCCACTACAGAGGGTTCCCCAGCCCATCCAACCAGTCCAGCCATGGCATGGGTCCTGCTCCTGTGGGTCCCAGCACCCTGGCACAGCACTGGTTCATCTCAGCCTGCCCCTGATCTCCCAGCCCAAACCTCTCCCCTGCAGCAGGGTGTGAGCCAGAGGATTTTCAGCTGCTCTTTGCAGGGCTGAGAAGGTCAGAGGGGGGTCCCTGGGCTGGTGTCAGGGTGCAGGGGAGAGGGATCAGCAGGGCCCAGGGTGGCATGGTGAGCAGGGACACTGCAAACCCTGACAGAAATCTCTAGTTTAAATAATCCTGGAGTGGTCAGGGTTGGAAGGGCCCCCAAAGCTCATCCAGTGCCCATGGCAGGGACACCTCCCAGCAGAGCAGGGTGCTCAGAGCCCCATCCAGCCTGGCCTGAGAAACTGCCAAGGATGGGGCTGCCCCCACCTCTCAAGTATTTGGAGGTTGCCTGCAAATGCAAAGCAAACAGGAGAGAGCCAAGAGCCATTTATTTCAGAAGGTTTAGCAGGTTCTGTGCAGGGTCTGGTCGTAGCCTGGCACTTGTTGATTGTGTTTGCACTGGCAGCAAGATCAATGTGACACCTGCTCCAGTTAATCTGCAGCTCCCTTTTCCTTTCCCCCCTCCCCACCACCTTCTTTGTTCACCAAAAGAGATGGAGAAACAGGGAGAGGTGTCACATCTTGTGCCTAATCCCTGGTTAGCTGGGGGAAGAAATCAGTTAATGACAACAGAGGGCACACTGGGTTGGAAGGAGCTGGAAGTCGGGGGCAAAAACTGGAATAAGAAAGGAAGGAGAGCTCCTGTGCACAGAGTTATCCCCACTGCCCAGAGGGGTTTGTGATGCCACGAAAACAGGCAACTGAAGCAGGGAACAGGCAACTGGGAGGTGGCGGAGGGGCTAGAGAAGGGAGGGTTGAGGGGGTGAAAAGCTGGAGGTTGGGTTTACCCTGGCACGTGCTGGGGTGTGCAGTGAGGGCACCTTGGTCTCTCTTCACGGTGCTGCTGGCTCAGGCTTGGCTCCAAACCCCCCAGCCCTGCTCCCAGGGAACCCCCAGCTCCCTGCATCCTGGGGGTGCAGGTGGGAAAAGGAGTGAGGAGCCCAGGGTGGGTCTGAGCCCCCCCAGTGCTGTGCCCCACACTCCAGGGGCCACCTCAGTGGCTTTATTTGCTCCTCTGATCACTCCTCCTGCAGGGACAGAGGGTCTAAGCCAGCACTGCCCAAACCTAGGCTGTTTCCCCCCAGCTTCTCACACCCTCTTTTAGCACCCAAAGAGACCAACTGGCAATTTGCAGCTCCCTCCAAATAATCCATAAAGAACGAGAGAAGGCAATCTTGTTCCAGCCACAGGCCCAGTGTCTGTCCCCAGCCTCCTCTGCCTCCTGACCCCCCAGTGCCCCCACATCAAGGACTCAGGGCGTGGGGCCAGGGAAGCAGAGAGGGGATGGCGCGTGCAGAAGGAGCTGTTTGCTTTCCCTTGATTGCTGCTATTAATAAAACATTACATTAAATCAGTGCTGGAAGAATATAATTGGGATCATCCATCAGATTTCTAGAGGAGAAGCCTCCCCTTCATCAGCTGGAGTGGCTGCTGCTCCCTGGCTGGGAATGTGGGAAGGGGTGGCCTCTGGGAGAATCTTCTCCCCATCACCCGAGGCTTTTGGGGCCCTTTTCTGCCTCTCTTCTGCCCTGAAAGGCAAGAGCAGGGGAAGGAGGAGGCAGCAGCTGGGACCTGGTGTGTGGAGCAGAGGCCAGTGGGGGTTGGGCTGGGAGGGGGTGTCAGCCCCAGCTCCTCACAGGCACCATCCAGGCTGCTGCTGGCAGAGCCTGAGAACCACCCCTTGGATTCACACCAATTTACTCCCTTGCAATAGGGAGCAGAACAGCTGTAATTTCAGCCACTTTTTAGGGCAGCTGAAACCATTAAATGAAGGAATTGACTCTCACAACACAAACCAGAGATTTTTTTTTTATTTCCCCAAGCCCAGTAATTTTGTGCTGGACTATTGCACCTCTTCACTGGTATCACATCCTATACAGCAGCAAATAACTCCTCTGTGTGCTCCCAGGCAGTGGTGGGCACGGGCTCCTGCTGCTGGGCTGGCAGGGAGGGAATTCTGCTGGTGCCAGCCCCAGCTGCCCCTCCTGGCCAAATCCTGCCAGAGAGCCACACACAGCACCAGCCCTTGGCCTGATCTGCATCAGACCCTGTGCTGGCAGCTTCTGACCTGCAGTGGCCAGGCCACGTTGCCAGTGGGTGGCTTTGCTTAGTCCCATTCCTGTGAGATTTAATCAACTCTTCAATATTTCCTCCTGCTCAGGGTATCTGGCTTTTTCACTTACAGCTCTTGATGTCTTTGGCAAACAAACAGCTCCAGAGCCTGTGGCCTGTCACTCCACAGGTTGGTTTTTTTCCCAGGTTCATTGCCTGAATCCTCAATATCTTCCTTCAGAGCTCTCAGAGTGACTGGGCATAATGAGGCCTCAGCAAAGCAATTCATTAGAGATGTTTCTCTGGTAAGGAAAAAAAAAAAGCAAAACCCTCACTGATCATTTTCCCATATTCATGTTTTATTTTGCTGTTCCTTGTTATGCTAACAAGAGCAAATAAATAATGCCACACACATCCATCAGAGTTATGACAAGCACTAATGAGCCTACAATGGAAACAGAACGAGAACTGGCCAGACAGAGATTAAGAAAAACAAGATAAGTGCATGTGGTAAAATATTTAAAAAACACGTCCCTAATTTTGGAGCATCAAGACATGATCTTGGATAAAAATATGAGCATCCATCAAAATGCTGCCATCTGGAGAGTTTGGGGCTCGTCTGAGACAACGAGGAGCTGGAAGAAGTGTGGAGTTTCCTGCAGCATCAGCACAGAGCAAGCAATCCAAGGGGAGGATGTTACACTAACACTGAGATGGAGCATCACAACTGACCATTCTGCCATGGCCATGCTCACTGCTTCCCTCAGAAGTGCCCAGTGTGCCCAGTGCCACCCCTGGCAGTGCCTGGCATGGGGACTGGGTCCACGGAGCTCTGCCTTGGGTCCAGGGAACAGGGAGCTCTGCCTCTGGTCCCTGCATGCCCAGCTCTGCCCAGATTGACCTCCCAGCTCTGAACTGCCTGCTCCTCCTCTGCCACAGCATGGTTTGGGCTGAAGGGACCTTTCAAGCTCATCCAACCCCCCTGCAGGGAGCAGGGCCATCTGCACCCAGAGCAGGGTGCTCAGAGTCCCCTCAACCTCTCTGGGCACCCTGTGCCAGGCTTCCCCACCCTCAGTGTGAATATTTCTCCCTTCTCTCCAGTCTGAATCTGCCTCTTTAGTTTCAAGCCATCTCCCCTTGTCCTGTCCCAGCAGGCCCTGCTCAGCAGGTTGGTACCATCTTTCTTTGTACCCTCTTCAGATACTCACAGGCTGCAGTAAGGTCTCCCTGGAGCTTCTCCTCTGCAGGCTGAACCCCCCCAGCTCTCCCAGTCTATCCCAGCACAGGGTTCCAGTCCTCCCAGCATTGCTGGGGCTCCTCTGGCCCTGCTCCTGCAGCTCCCTGGCTCTGCTGAGGATCCAGAGCCATTCACCCAGACCCATTCCTCAGGTCCCAGGGTGGGTGCCACCTGGGTGCCCAGGTCCCAATGGGTGGGTGCCACCCTGAGTGGGAGCAAGGGACACAGCAGGACTGGAGCCCTCCCAGTTGGGAGCTGGGGAGCCACCCAGCAGCCCTGGCACAGGCGTTCCCCCACTGCCACTTGCTGCTGCTGCTCCCCCCAACCTGCAGCATCACCCCCTTCTCTCACTCCAGTAATTGGCTCCCCGAGCCCCAAAGGTTAATGACTGGTTACCCTGACCTCCCCACCCCCCAGCAGAGCCGTGCCCACGGCGGGCAGCAGGGGGGTGGCTGCGTGGGAAGGAACAGGGTTGTTGTGAGCAGAGGGTGGTGCCAGCAGTGCCCACTCCACAATCAGCTGGCATTGTTCCCTGCAGCCCAGTGTGAGCCCTGCAGACTGCAGCAGAGGAAGGGATGCTCTCTGTGCTGGCCTGGAAGCTTTGCAGCAGTTTATTTGGCTTTTGTGGGGTGTTTTTTGGGGGCAGAAACCCTGTTTCCAGCGGTGGGAACTTGAATGGAGGTTGGAGAGTTTGGGGAATAGGAGCCAAGGGGAAATGAGAAAATGTGGTGTGGAGCTGAGCCCTTTGCTTCGAGTTTTCTGATCTCTTCGTGCAATGAATCCAGCCCTAAACTGTGTCTTGAGCCCTCTTGAAAGAGAGGAAGGACCCATTTGCTTTGAGCTGAATGGGTCTGAAGGGCTTTCCCTCCTTCCTTTAATTGAAAGGGATTCCCATTTAAAATCAAATAAAACCAACTAGTGGAAAGTCTCCTATGAAGAGAAAGGAAAAAAAAAAATAAAGGAATATATTAGAACAAGTGGAACAAGATAGAAAATGTTCATTTGGGGGAACATTGTGATGGAGAGAATGCTCTTCTGCTCGTTCCCAGCCAGCCGTAGCAGACAAAGGGAAAATAAAGAGGAGAAAAAAACTCCAGTGCCTTTTCTGGGGTGATGAGGGTCCCAGGAGAGGGGCTGTGAGCCAGGGGGGTGCTGCTGCCCCCTTCTAAATGCCCCGTGCCCACCTGCCAGGGACTGGCCAGGGCTGCTGAGGGATTTGCCCTTGGCTTTTCCCCCACCCTGCACAGGCTGTGCTGGGGCAGGAGGCAGGAGGGGACAGTCTGGGTGCCATCCTGTCACCTCCAGAGTGGGAATGCTCCAGGGCAGGATGGGATGCTGCTGAGTGTGCCCAGCCCACCTGCCAAGGAGTGAGCAGTGAGTGTGGGTCTCCTCCAGCAGCTTGGCCAGCACTGCATCATCTGTCTCCTCTCGGAAAGGTCGCCCACCAACTGGTGTCCTGGTCCCCTTTGGGTGCCAGCAGCCCACTGGGGTTCACTGCAGGGCTGAGGGGCTCCTCTCTTGGAGTCCCCTGGAGCTCCCTCATGTGCCAGCTCCATCCCATCCCTAATCCCCTTCCCTCTGGCCTTCCACAGAGGGCGTCAAACCCCATCTCCATCGATCCAGAGCTGCCAGGGCTTCTCTGCTCTCCCAGGACAGGGGCACTTGCTCTTGCTGCCATGCCCGGGATGGGAGGGAGGGTGGTGGCATCTGGGCACTCCCCACCTTCCCCGTGGACCGTGCCATGGGCACGCAGAGAACGTGTGGCTCTTCCTCAGATTCCTCCTGCTTGAGAAATGGGATCGTAAATCCCATTCATCAATGGGATCTGAGCAGCACAGGCTTTGGAGCAAGTGTGGAGGGAAAGAGTCACTGGAAACACAGAGCTGAGTGGAAGATGGCACAGAGAGCAGTGCAGATGGCAGGCTGAGCTCGTGTGAGGTGCTGGGCAGGGGACAGGCTGTAGATCACTCCGTGCTCCAGAGGCTGAATCAGTGCCCTGTGGGACATTATTAATGAGGACAGGGATTAATGGGAGAGTGGAGGGTGCATGGGGGCCTTGCAGAGGAGATGCTGACAGCTTGGTGTGCTGCACACGGGGGTGTCTGTGCCTTGCAGAGAGGGCTGAGCACAACGAATGTGGATCCTGACCCCAGCACGGGCATCAGAGATGCCTGAGTGCCAGGGTGGGGAAGCACCCCCAGGGCAGGGGAGGGAAGCTGAATGCCTCTGATGGAATCCTGCTGGGATTCATCTCAGCACTGCTCGCTTCCCTGGTGGCAGAGGCAAGCAGGGGAAGGGCAGGGAAAGGCTCCAGTGCTGCTGCAGGGAGTGGAGCACCCCTTTGATGAGAGGAGACAGAGAGTGGCTCCCTTGGCCTGCTGAAAGGGAGGTTAAGGACGTCAGGGAAGGAGAAGAGCTCTTCAGGTTAGAGGCTTTGCAGGGGAAAACTCAGTAGCAAGTGGGCAGGGATGCCCTGAAGCTCCAGATCAGGAGATGCATGGTGGAGATGCAGCTCTCCCTGCCTCAGCCTCAGCAGGCTCTGCTGGAGCACAGTGGGAAACACGAAGCAGATCCAGGCTGAAGGATTGCATCGAGGGGAGGAAAGAAAGCAGAGGGAGAGCTCATCTCTCCAACCCCAGTGTTCTCCTCTTCCTTGGACTGGGGTTTCTGTTCCTGCTGAGGAATTCGTGTTCACTCTCCCATGGTCTGGGTTCTTCTTAACCTAAAGCAAAGCTGCCTTATCCCATCAGCTTCTTGGGGCTGTGCAAAAGGCTTTGATGTCAGGGAAAGCTGGGGAGCTCAGCAGCCTACTGTGGTGATGTTTAGGAGAGCTGCACCCATCCTAACCCATCACTGCACCCAGAATGCTGTGAGGCAGAGGTCAGGCTGCACAGAAATGCTCTCAGCCAACCCTGTTACCCCTGGAAAAGCCAAAATATATTAGGAAGGACTGAAAAAAATCCCATTTACGCTCGGGTAAGGGAAGGCAGCAGAGGAGGTGCATGGCACAGCAGCATTTGCCTCAGCTGCCTGTCACTGTACCTGGCAGCACCTCTTCATCATCTGCTGCAGCTCCCAGTGTGTCACTCAGCACCTGCCACCCCTGGGTGTCCTCCCAGCTCATGAGCTGCTGACTGGGAGCCAGCCCAGGGAGGAGGCTGCAGCCCAGCCCTGAGCTGCCTTCAGTTCTTCTGGGTTCTGAATCACGTCCTTGCTGGAAAACCAGAGCTCCAGCTGCCTTGGCAGTGTGGGTTGGAGAGAGGGATGTGTTCCTGCTGGGTAGCAATCCTCACGGCAGCAGAGATGTTCCCTCCACAGCTCTACCCATCCTGCTCTCCCCTCGGATGCCTGCCAGGGAAGATGTAGGCAGAGCAAGCTGGGGAGGAGAGCCCAGCAAAGGCACCCTCCTCAAGGGCATGTGGGGAGGTCTCGGCCAGCAGCCACAAGTGGCCCCCTCTGTCTCCTTTGAAGCTGCTCCACTTTGTTTGAACAACTCGAGTTTTCACTGGAGTTGGGATTTGAACCCAAATATCATCCAGAGCTGGGGAGCTTTTCCTCACTCCTGGTTTTGATCCGTGGTGTTCATCTCTCTGTGTGTCCCACAGGAAAGCCTGAGGCAGGGGGGACCCCGGGAGCCTTCAGCCTCCCCTCTCCTCCACTGCACAGCTCCTGCTCTTGCTGGGTGCACTGGGAGCTCAGCCCTGCTGGGAGGTGCCTCTCAGGCTGGGGCAGAGCAGAGCCAGTTCACGTGGAGCTGGGCTTTGTCTCCCAGTGGTTTTGGATGGAGCACTAAAGAGCTTTTATGCCTTTAGTTCTCTTTTATGCCTTTAGTTCTCTTTTATGCCATTAGTTCTCTTTTATGCCTTTAGTTCTCTTTTATGCCTTTAGTTCTCTCTCTTCCCAGAATGCTGATGACCATCCCTCTGCTCTCATAATTGAGACATGAGGAGATCATCACTCCCAGCTCTGGAGCAAGGACATGGCAAGGAAGGTGCCACTGGTGCCCACTGGGACAGGGAAGAAGTGCTTGCCAGGGTGTGAGTGTAACACTCACTGACTGGTTTTGCATGAGACTGGGACACTGGTGGGTGCAGAACAGCCCTTGGTGACCTGCTGCAGGGCACCCTCAGCCAGCAGCACCTCTGCAGGGTGGCACAAGGGCTGAGGAGCCAGCACCCAGTGCCAGGGAAGGGGCTCATTGGCTGCACCAGCTGCATCAATCAGACCCACCTTCCTGGCTGCTATAAAGGGCTGGCCAGGAGAGCCCCTTGCTGCTCTGCTTCTGCTCCTGGGGAGGCTTTGGGCTGGTGAGTTTGTTTGGATTTTAACCTTTCCCTTGCAAGCTGGGGAGCTCGGGGGTAGCTTTGAGTTGCTCTGGGGTGGCTGCTGTGGGGTAGCTGCTGCTGCAGTGCCTCTGCCTGTGAGAAGAGCTGCATCTTGTGCCCCAGGGGAGCCTGTGCCTGCCTTTGGTGCTTGCCCCTGGCAGAGCCACCCCCCGAGGGAGCCCCTTGCAGAGCCCCCAGTGCTGGGTGACCTGCTGGAGCACAGGGTGGCGTGTGGAGGGTCTAGGAGCCAGCTCTGCCCTGCACAGTAAGGGGGGTGTGGGCCTGTGTAATCTGGGGGGCAGGGGGTGGGCAGCAGCCCTGGAGGGATTTCCCTAGAGCTCTCCAGGGATCACTTGAGTGGCAGCAAGCTCCCGGTTCAAATCTGCTGCTGCTGGATGGTGAGGGAGAGGGAGACCTGCTCTGGAGCCTGAGACCTCCTCTGCCAGGCTGGCTCTACCTCCCAAGGCATTGCTTTCCCTGGAGGGCCTGGGAGAGGGAGAGTGGAGGGGCTGGGAGCTGTAGCATGGGCACCGTGCCCTGTGGCAGCCCCAGACTCCCCTCTGGTGGGAAGCAATGCCAAGGGGTGGGAGAGCAGTCCCAGCTGAACCTGGGAGAGCCCCAGGCCACCAGGCCATGGCTGGTTCAGAGGTGGCATGTTGGGCACTGCAGTGCCCGAGTGGCCTGAGGGGGTCACTGGTGGATTTCACATCCAGAAGCCCCAGCAGGGCTGTGCAGAGCCCAGGGCCAGCTCTGCTGCATCCCAGCCAGATGCCTTTCTCTTTCCTCCTGCAGTTCTGCTCCACACCTTTGCTCTCAGGAGACAGTTCAGCTTCTTAACCCCTCAGATGCCAGAGGAGCAGCTTCCCTGCTGGCAGTGCCAGCTCCCTCATCACCATCTGCCTCCTGCCAGCCCTGCCTTCCCCTTTGCTGCCTGCCCACCTCAGATGCCTGCCTGGGGTGGCTTCTGGGTGCTCTCCACCTCTCACAGCCTCCTTAGGGAGAGATGGGGGCATTAACCATCAGATGCTGCTCCAAGGGAACTCGGTCCTCCCAGACCAGCTCTTTGTGCCCCATCTGCTCTGGGTTCATGCTCAGCTGGCTCAGGAATGGGGGAGGCTTCTTGGAGCTCTGCCTGTGTGGTACAGCTGTGCCAGCCCTCAGAGCTGCTCCCTCCCTGCCGAGGACCTGAGAGTCCTTGGGCACGCTGACTAAGCAATTGCTCTTGTCTGCTGCCTGGGTAAGGGATGGCACTGAATATCCCCAGGGAAAATCCATCAGGAAGAGCAGAGGGTGACCCAGGTGGGTGCAGAGATCTCACCAGTGGCAGTGCCCAGGGCTGGTGCAGACCTGCCTGAGCCACCCTGGCTGTTTCACATCTCCCAGCTGACACGGGGACAGGTTTCCCTGCGTCCCCCTGACTCTGGTGGGTCCCGAGCCCCATAAACCTCCCTGCTGGGGGTCCCAGCTCCAGCCTGCCCTGGCTCTGGTGCCTCAAAGGGCTGCCCACAAGCAGTTGTGAGCCCTTTGCAAGGTCTGGGCTCACAGGAGGCACCCAAGGACCTCAGCCTGCTCACATGAGGAGCAAGGCATTGCAGCTTCTGCAGCTCTTCATGTCTGTCCATGGGAAGTGCTGAGTGTCTCCTGTGGCTGCCAGGGTGTTCCAACCCCTCCTGGGGCAGTGGTGAGGGGCAAGGCCCTGGCAGGTGTGTGTAGGCACAGAAAGTGCTGACCTGCAGGAGCCCGGGGTGCTCAGAAGCTGGAGAAAGGATGAGAAATGCTGAAATGCTGGGAGTTTTTCCTGGCAAGCAGCATAAATTGCTGAACCATCTGTTTCCAGGCTCTGGAGAGATGATTCAAGAGCTGGGGGTAGAAAGAGGGGCAACCTCAGGAACACTTTGTGTTGAACAGCCCCCCACTAAAGTGAAATAATGGATGATTTCCCAGAGCAGTGCTTGTGTGTCCAGCAGCAAACCCCAGCCCACTGACAGAACACCAGCTGCCAGCTGGGAAAAAAATAAAGAACTAAAAAGAAAGCCCCAGATTGGCTGAAATAAGGGTGAATATAACTGAATTACAGCCCCTGCCCACCCTGGGGGTCTGCCAGGGGGACAGGAGGAGGCAGTGAGCCCTGTGCTGGGACACTAGGATGCTTCTGTTGCATCCTCACTGTGAGAAGGAAGGGAAAACCCAAACAAGTTAATTTAGTGTTGGCAAATGTTGATAAGAAGAAAAGTGCTGCCTCCAAATCTGGGTAAACAGTTGGGAGAAATCAAAGTAAGTAATGGGCTGGGAGTGAGCAGGAGGGTCACAGACAATAAGGAAGCACTTAAACAGAGCAGGGGATTTATTTCTGTGTCAAAAGTGGCTCTGTTAGAGACAGATGGTGTAACTGCAAATGGCAGAGTGGGGAAGGTGAGAATGCTCCACGTGGAGAGGAGGGAGGCAGGGAGATGCTTTTGCCACAGGCAGGGGTGTGGAAACCCCCTGTTTGTCATGCAGGAGGCTGCACAGCAAGCTGGGGAGCATCTGAAGGCTGTGGAGCCCAAAGCAGGCAGGTCAGCAAGCTGCTGCTTCCCCACCCACATCCCCCAAAGCCAGGGCACTGCTCTGGGGCTCAGAGGGGTCCCAGTGCTCCCAGCTCCCAAGGTGATGCTGGGGTCTGGTGCCATCTCCCTTGGGAATTCACCTGATGCTGGGAGTCAGAGAGGGTTTGGAGGGGCTGGTTACACACATTTTTTTTTTCTCTTTTTAAGATGAAAATAACTAAACACTGAGTCTGCTGCTCCCACACTGCAATCACAACTGGCCATGAATAATTTATCTTCAAATAATTAATTATTCAGCTTATTTCTTCATTAGCTGAAGAACCTGAACTCAATTAGCTGCTTACCTTCACCAAAAAAATACATAATCCGAAGCCAATCAATAAAATATGATCAGCTCTTCCCCCAAAACCCCCTTCCACTGGTGAGCCTTCATGCCAGGCTCCCTGCAGCCCTTTCTGAGGGTGCCCTGCTCACCCACAGGGGGTGAATTGCACCAAGGCTCCCATCCCTGCTCCCCTGGAGTCTCTAAACTGCTCTAAGCCAAGGAGGATGGGGTTGACAGATCACTGGGGAACCTGCTCAGACTCTCCCAGCCTGGCATCCAGAGCTGCTGTGTTTGAACTGCCTTCCTCATGGGGGGTGCTGCCTTCCCCTGCCTGAGAGACACTGTTCTGGGGTGCTGCTTCTGCCTCTGGAAATCTCCTCTTCAGGGGAGACTCGCCCTGGGCTGGGGATGCAAACCCTGCTGGGGGTGGGTGAGGGGGGCAGCTCTGCTGGCACCAACAAGCTGTTCTCTCTGCTGCTCTGTTCTGGGTCAATCCAGGCTCTGGGGTCAATGAATTTTCCCCTTTGTCTCTCCCAGATGGAGGAGTGTGTGGCTTGGGTTGTGCCATCCATCCTGACTGCCTTCTCTGAAGAATCCTCTGCAGAGCTGGAGCTTGTACCTGCCTCCTCCTTCCTCCAGTTGCTCAGAGGCAGCTGCTCCAAGAGCTTCTGCACCAGGCCCAGGATCCACTTGCAGCTTTTAGGATCAGCTGTGGCAGACTTGGCAAGGAAGAAGCCAGGAGTGGTGAGCTGATTTGGTGTCTGGGTGAGGTCAGCCAAGAGAAGCTGCAGATTGCAGAGCTGTGTGGCCAGGCTGGGCAGCTGGGTGTGCCTTTTGCTCCCACGGGAGCAGGAGTTTGTCCAGAGCTGGAACAAGCTTGCCAGTGGCCTGGTCAGTGATTCCTCCATCAGCCTCTCCCTTTCCTCCACTGCAAGACGAGTGGTTTTACGGCTTCCCTGCTGCCACTGGAGCCTGCCAGCAGAGTGTGCTGGGTGTGCTGGTGTGCCGAGTGCCATGGCAAACCTCCCTCCCCTAGTCACCAGCTGTAACCTGCCCCTCACCTCCCACTGCCCTGCTGCCAGCTCCTCTTTCTCTCTTGGCATTCTGTTGGAGATGCAGTTTTACTTGAGCTGGTTTTGTCAGCTCTTCATTTCACTGCATCTCTGCTGACCCTGGGAAGAGCTGTGCATGCTTTAGCACACTCCTTTTTTTAGTTATTCCTGTTCTTTTGCCTTGTGCCAGAGCCAGAATGGCCTGGGAGCTGCTGCTGCTGAGCTGTGCCCACTGTGCCCTGCATGGGACTGCAGAGTTCCTGTGTCTGCTCCTCAGGGTGATCTCCTGGCCCAGCCTTTGCTGGGGGCTGCAGGTAGCTCTCCATCTGTATCTCTGGTTTCATCACACACCCTGACAGGTTGTAATGACTGCTTTTATCTCCTTTATCTCTTCTCCCAGCAATCTCTTCTTCAGCAGCTTCTGCAAACGCTAACTTGGCTTTACCTGGGTGATCTTCCTTCTTGCATTTCATCTGGCTGAGATTAGCTGGTGTGCTGAGGGATGTGCATCTTGCAATTGCCTTCCTTATCAGATTTCCCGGGGCTGCTCACTGGGCCAGGGCCCTGCATTTTCTCCTGGAAAACTCTGATGTGCTGGAAAGTCAGGGCTGTACTTTGGAGACCAGGGAAGGAGGTGGCAGAGGCAGGGGAGGGTTGGAATTTAGCCTGTCTCTGGCTGCCTGGGGTGCAAACAGAACCTGAACCATCAGCAAGGTTAGGGGCTTGTTGAAGTCTGGCTGCACTGATGTAACCACCTCCCACTGCTGCTTCCAGGCCTGGGGAGGGATCAGTGGCACCCCAGGCTGGAGGGGGCATCCCCAGACTGATGTCCCAGCAGCACCAGTGGCAGCCCCTTACTCCATCACCTCCCAAGGCCTGGGACTGCTCTCCCACCATCCCCTTCCTTGCTTCAGCCCCTTCGTGGCTGGGAGCTCCCCTGCAGGCACCAAACACCCCCCTGGCATCCCTGTACCTGGGGTCAGCGGCGTGGTCCAGCCGGGTGTTTGTGTTGCCAAGCAACCTGTCTCCCACTGCTGGGTTTCCATGGTGACAGAGCAGGAGCAGGGATGGGGGCTCAGAGCCGAGCAGATGCTGCTTTTGGTGGAGCTGCCCCCCTGCTCCAAAGCTGTGCCAGGGCTGCTGCTGCTGCTGCAGGGGTGCCCAGGGTGGAGGAGCTCACTCCTCTGTGGGCACAGGGGTGGTGCAGGTGGGTGGTAGGTGCCCACTGGGGAGTGGCAACAGGTGACCTGGGACCATCAGACCCGTGCAAGGTGTGTTCAGGAACAGCTCAGTACTTGGCCACACTGTTCAGTGCATGCAGCAGCAGCCACTGAAGGCTCAGGAGGAGAGGGCTGTGTGAGGCAGGCTCATGTGATCACTGCCCTCTTTGCTGGGCATAAACTGCTGAGGCTTTCCCACCCCCTGGTGCCAGTCTGCATCTCATCCATAATCAGTGGTGTGCTTGGCACACGGTGCCCCCCTGCTCCCACTGGCTGCTGCATGCACAGAGTGCTGGTCAGCACTGGGCAGAAACCTGCCAGCTTGGTCTCCTTCCAGCTGCCTGAAATCTCTGTGGCAGCACCCTAGTTCTGGGGTGCTGTGTCAGCTCTGGGCATGCTCCTTGGCATCCTCTGCTGTGGGGTCACCCCGGGCACAGAGCAACATCCCCAGCAACTCTGCATTTCTGGGTGCTCTGAAGGCAGCTTTTCTCAGAGCATGAAATCCCTTCTGGTGCAGGGCTGGCAGCACTGGGGCTCTGGGGGGATTGGGGTGGAACAGGCACAAGGAAAAGATGAAATCCCAGATGGGTACTGAGGATTAGAGCAGGAGAGAAAAGGATCTTGTGCCTGTGGCCTGTGCCAGGAGTATTCAGCCTTGTTCAAGAACAGTCCCTACTCTTTCTGGTCCAGGAAATTCTGAGTTTACTTTTCTAATCCTATTAGGAATGGCAGGGGCTGGAAGGACAAGTGTGCACTGGAGCAGGTCTGGCACCTCGGTGGGGGGTGCAGGGGGGTTTTCATGAGAGCTGGCTGGTCTTGCTGCCCTTCTGCTGTGGGAGAGCCTCTGCTGCCCCATCTGCAGTGGCTGCTGACCCCTAACCCTGCAAAAATCCTCCCCAGAAAGCAGGTGAGCTCTTCAGGTTTTGCATCTGTGGACAAGGTGTTCCAGAATGAACTAGAAACGGGTCCTCCTCCACCCAGAGCAGACCTAGGGCACGTCAGAGGAGCCAGCCCAGAATCCTGGCACCCCTGTAGGTAAGAGCTCTTGGGCAATGAGGCTGGAGAGGACCCTGGGCTGCTGTGCCATGGACACAGTGTCACCCAGCCCTCTGCCTGGGCTGGCTCCCCAGGCTGTCTCAGAATGCAGTCAAACCTGGATCATGGCAATAATTGGATGTTTCCTCCTAGAGTTATTCACATATATTCATCTGCCCTTGTGCCAACACTGTCTGCTGGCTTCAACAGCTTCTCCCTTTTGTGTATTTAGAGCCTGATGTGTTTATTTTATTATTATTATTATTATTATCATTATCCCCTCTAGGCTTTTGTTCAGCTAACACAGGCTCTCTCCTCATGGTCTCCTCCAGAGCAGGACAGATCCCAGGCTGTGCCCCTCCCTGCAGCACCATTAACCCCTTGTGCATTCCCCCCTCTGTACCCAGACTGCCTTACTCTCATTCCCAGCCATGAGGCCAAGTTGTCCCAGAATCCCCCTTCACTCCACCTGCCCCTTTCTGAGCAACTGGCTGGAATATGGAGAGAAGAATCATTTCAACCCAAGTGCCTGGCTTTACACCTCGTGCTGCTACACTCCAGTTTCTTCCCACTTCTGGAGCGTGCAAGTCTTGGAGTACAATATCCCAGCTTCCTAGCTTGCAACCAGTCTCAGCTGAGTTTTCCCCTGGGGAGCCAGGGCTCTGTTCAACATGCTAAGCAGGCTCAGTCTCACTGTGTGCCTTAGGCAGATTAAGAGAGTTTTATGTTAATGATCAAATAAAAGGAGGATTCCTACATGGAGGCAGTGGCCCTCTGGTGCTGCCATGGTCACATGGAGGGTCTCATCTGCAGATGTTCTGGAGCTCCCTTTGAGCTGCTGTTTCTGATGTCAGCTTGGTGAAGTTTCTCATCTTCTCTGCCTCCCTCTCTTCTCTCTGTCCCAGTCCATGCCATGCTCATTCTGTCTCTTCCTGGAGGCTTGGGCTGCAGGTGCTCGAGTTCTGCCCAGGATGGGAAGAGTTGATCCTGCAGATCAAGAGGATGTGGTAATCCACTTAGCCTGGCATCATCTCCCCTTGCTAAGCCCTCCTCGTGGTGTCTCCTCACTGGCAATTAGCCTTGCTGTCTGGATCTGCTGTGAAGCCTCCTCTACGAGCTCAGATTAATGGGCTTGTGCCTGGTGTTTAAATACAGCCCCCACGTGTGCTGTACCAAGCCCATAACACTTCATCTTGCTGCAGGAAAAATAACTGCCAGCAGACATGCTTCCCCTTGTGCCTCTTCCTCCCCACGCCAGGGAATTGCTCCCATCTCCCACTGCCCTGTTCCTCTTCTTGGCATCTCTCACCAACATGAGCAGCCTCAGCCAGCTTGAAAAGTGAGGTGCAGCATGCCCTGAGCTGTCCTGTGCTCCTTTCTTCTGACACAACAGCTCTTGTTCTTTCTCTTTTGAAGCCAGAAAGGTCCTGAGGCTCTGGATCCAGTTGTTTCAACACCTTTTCTGCAAGGGCTGACTCTGGCTTGATGCAGTTTCCACTTAGGTGAAAACTTGGTGGTCTCCATGACCTGCATCCCAGGACTCCTCTCTCCCAGCCCATGCTTCTTCCTAACACCTTTCTTGGAGTCACTCTCAGCCCATTACCTGCCAAGTTCTTCTTTGAAAGCTTTTATTTTTGCCTTCAATTTCTCCTGTTTGGAATTCCGTGCAGCTCTGACACCTCTTCACCTGATGCAATTCCAGGCATCCTGCATATCCATGACCTCTCCAGATGACTTCACAAATCCTTTTGTT
This sequence comes from Corythornis vintsioides, assembly GCA_025447755.1. Lineage (NCBI taxonomy): Eukaryota > Metazoa > Chordata > Aves > Coraciiformes > Alcedinidae > Corythornis > Corythornis vintsioides. Next base: position 32,888 of record JAOEGS010013851.1, on the reverse strand, counting down.
TCTTGATGTCCACCCTGCTTGAAATCAAGATGCTCAGTTGCAGGTTTGTTTGCATGTGTCCATTCACTTCAATCACAAAGCTGACTGACACCAAAGTGCTCAATTCAGGGCTTGTTTCTCCAACCAGCCCTTCCATAAAATCTCCTTTGTCACCAAAGTGAAGTGCAAATAATCATTGCTTCATGGGCTGAGGTGAACATCAACCTGCCAGCTCTCACACCCAGCTTTGCCTGCTCTGGCTGCAAACAGTGTTTGTTTTCCAGGCTCCTCTGTAGACCAGAGTCATCAGAGTGATTTCCTCAGGACAACTGATGGAAGAGCCACAGCAAGAATTGCTGCTGCAGAGAGGTGGGTCCCAGCTTGGCCCCCATATTCCCAGCAGTTCCTATAAGGAGGATGACCCCAACCTGCTTGTTTAAATTGGTTTTTTTTCCTTCTTGTCACCCCTTTGGGTTATTCCCCTGTCCCTTGTGTGTGTCTCTTCCATGGAATTGTCTCCAAGGGGTCTTTGGAGAAGAATCTCCCCGTGCACTGCAGCAGAACCCAGTGTCACATGTGATAGAATTGGCCAGAAGAGCAAAACTGAGCTGGGGAGGTTGGCAAGAAGGCTAGAAAGGAAATCCTCCTGTGCTCAGCTTTTGGGTCCCTGTGAGATAAAGCTGAATTTCCAGCAGCTCAGGGCAAAATGTCATTTTCTGCTTGGCTTTGCTTGCAGGCCACCTGACTGCTCCTTTCCCCCCGGGCTGCTCTGTGTCCACGACACCCACATCCCTGCTCCTGCACTCTGATGTTAGCCCAGGCCAGTGGAGAGCCAGCCCTGAGCCTGACGAGCACTCGGCATCCCACCCAGCACCCTGGCAGCCACCAGAGCCCTGAGTGCCAGCACGTGGCAGGATGGGACCCGCCAGGCAGGTGGGTGGGAAGGAGGGGTGAGGAAATCATGGAAAATAGGAGCTGACTGCCCAATAATTGTGGACAGCAAGGCTTTTCAGTGGGCCATAAATCAATGGCAGATGGAGACACAGTGGGTGGTGGTTATTGATTTCTTTTTTTTTTCCTTTTTTTTTTCTCTTTTGTTCCCCACATTTGCTGCCCAGCAGAGTGGAAAGGCTGTGGAGGCAGCACTGCAGGGGCTTTCTCTCTGCACTTTCCATCCATCCCTGGAGCCTCCTGCCCCTCTTGCTGTGCCTGACCCTGGCCTGGCATCCCCAGAGATGCTTTAGAGCCTGGGGGAAAAGCAAGGCTGGAGGCTGAGCTACAGAGGGGGCTACAAAAGGGCAGCTCACAGCTCAGGCCAGAGTCCTGTCTCAGCACCCAGCAGCACCCAGCCACAGCCTTCCCACTCCCCTGCTGCTCAGCTCATTCATCTTCTTCTTCTGAATCCATCAGTCTCTGGTGTTTTCCTCCTCTCTCCCTCTGCCACTTCATGTTCTCAGATGTGACTTCAGGGAGCTGCCAGGTCTCTCTCAGGGGCACAGCAAGGCACAGACCTTGCAGTACTTGGAGGCTGGCCTGAGGGATGCCCTCCAGTTCCCAGCAGTGCTGGTGGAAGGACAGGGCCTCCCATGAAGGAGGATAATGCTGCTAAAGGTAACAGCCCAGGAAGGGGGTGGGCACTGCCCATGGGTGCCCCTCAGGGCTGCAGGGACAGGGGTGTCCTCAGAGGCAGTGGGATTTGGGTTGCCAGTTGTGTTTGTTACTGGATGTTCTTGTCTCAGCCTCCAGCCCAGAGTGTTCTGTGGCTGCCAGCAGCAGGGAGAGCCTTAGTGAGAAGGAGACAGGGCTCTGGGGATCCCATTTTCTGGGTCAGCTGCAGTGCTGCCCTTTCCCCCAGTGCTCACTGCTGAGACCACGGTACATCTTTGACATCTGGAAGTGTTTTCAGTCCATGGAAGGTGGAGATTTGGTCACACAGAGCACTCAGTGTGAAGCTGAGCAAAGTTCTTGCAGGGAAATGTGCCCTGCCCTGACCCCTGGGTCTGCGTGGGAACCAGTTTGGGGTTAAAAAGCAGCATTTCAGTGAGTCCTGGGAAAGGAGAGATGAGAGGTTTGTACCTGAGGAGCATAAATAAATGAATTAATGAATGGATTAAATGTAAATTGTGGCAGCTTTAAAATGAAAGTCATAGTTTCCAAAAGTGCTTTTAACCAGTACTTATTTCTGCAGCAATATAACTGCCAGCAAGAGCTTAATTCATTATCACCAGAACAAAATGAAGCCCCTGTAAATTTGAAGTCCAATTTAATTTCCCCAGAAAGAGCTTTCTTTTTTTTCATCTTCCTTCCCTTTCCCTCGCTGCCTGTGCCCAAGGAAAGGAGGATTTCCATCACTCAGAGCTGTGGTGCATATCCTGCAAATGGGATTTTCTCAGCCTACCCACTTGCTGGGAGGGAGGTGGTGCCCTGCAGTGGGTCCATGTGTCTGAGCTCTGTGCTGCCACCCCCCCTGCAAAGGAGCAGCATTGCTCTGGAGAGCTGGGGCTGAAAATCAGGCAGAGGCTCAGAGGGGAAAAAGCATCTTTTTTTCAACCAGGTTGGCTTGGGTTGGTGGCCAAAGCCAGGCCAGCACCTGAGTACCCAACTCCATGGGCAGCAGTGTGGTCCCAAAAGGGTTTGCAGGGGCTGTTGGTCTCACCTGAGCAAAGATAATCTGGGTTTGGGACCTGCTTGGGGGCAAGTGACCCTGGCAAGGCAGGGATCTGCAGGGATGGAGGTGGTGGACCTGGATCTGCTGCAGAAAGGCTGCCAGGGGAGCTGAACCCATCTCTCCCCAGGGGGATCTGGCTGTAAAGCAGCCCCTGAGTGTTCACCCCAAACCCCCTCTGCTCCTCACCTCACCCCAGGTTGGTTTTTTTTTGCTTTGTTTGGAGTACATTTACCATGCAGGAAAGGTGCAGGACAACTGGGAGCAGATGGTGTACAAGATTCTGGTGTCGTGCTCCCTGGAAAAACACCTTTGCCTCCAGGTGACAGCAGTTCTTGGGCTGCCCATCCTTCTGCCCTGCCTCATCCCCAGCTCCCAGGAGACTCCCAGCAGGGGCTGGATGGCAACACAAAGCAGCACCTCGTGTGGGTGTGTTAGAAGAGCAAAGGATGGGCTGCTGGGCAGGAGACATTCAGGAGCCTCTGGCCACCATCCCCTTGCTCTTGCAGCTCTGTCCTGTCCCTCACAGCTTTGAGGGACACCTGACCAAGGTCACCATCCTTCTGAGCACCTCCTTGTTCCCTGGCTCCCATCTTGGTGCTGCAGCAGCAAACCTTCCCCAGAGGCTGGCAGAGAAGGGAATCCCTCCGGGTTTCTGACCAGAGCAGCCATCTGTGTGCAGCTCCTCAGCACTCTGGTTGGAGCATCCCATCCCCAGGGTGGTTAATTACAGGTATTGCACTGCTGGCTGGCCGGGAGTTCAGCTGGAACACGAAATTACCACTGCAGCTTTCAGAGGGAAGAATGGCTGCTGTGACCTGTGGGTAATTAACGAGCTGCTGCAGGGCCAGCAGCCCCAGAGTAATTAGCAGCAGCAGTGGGAGGGTTCTCCTGGAGCTGAAGTGCCCGTTGCTGTGCCCCAGCGTGGTGCTGAGGCTGGATGAGGCCCCAGGGGCACTGTGCTGTGAGGAAACAGCTCTGCAGGTGGCTGTGAGGCAGCTCTGGGATGAGAGCTCAGAGCCAGGGACCTGTTGGTGTCCATGGCAAAGGCAGAAGGGGGGGGATAAATGAAAGGGAGCCAGTTGGGGGTGGCAGTTGCTGGGATCTGCCCAGGGCAGAGCTGAAATGCCTCTTCCCACCCTGGCTGTTCTACCCCTCACATTCAGCATTCAGGCTCATATTGAAATGTAGTTAACTCATGGGATTTTGACTTTTATACTCTAGTAAAATATTCATTTCCAGATAATATAAATGTTGAGACTACATCAATCAGAAATTAAGAAGAAAGGATAAAAATGGAAATCAAACCTTCCTCCCCTGGGTGACACTGGGTGTGGGAGAGGAGGAACAGGGGACTCCAGTGACTGGTCACAGCTTCAGCCTTGCCAGAGGAGGGATTCCCTGCTTTCATGGGGGCTGGGAAACACACTGGGCTTGGATTTGGGGGTCCTTCTGGAGGATGTTGAGGGGGTAGCACTGTTCCTCCAGTCCCCAGGAGCCAGAGGATGGTTTTGGTTTCCTTCCTATGCAGCTGAGTGAGGGGATATGATCCTGGGTGTTCCCCAACCCAGAGGGTCTGGGGCTACAGAATGGCCAGGAAAAGTGATGCCCATGCAAGTCTTCAACTGGAAGCTGGTGAGGAAGGGAGCTGGGGAGAGAGCAGAAGGCAGACAGACCATCCTGGATCTCTGCTGCCTTACCTGGGATGTGTCAGTGTCTCCACCACCTCCAGCTGCTCCCAGTGGGGTTTACTGGGGGTGTCTGGCCTGCTGATTCCCAGCACAGGCTCACAGGGGTTTGAAAAGCAAGAGCTTGGTTTGTCCACAGGCCAGTCCCAGTGTGGGCACAGTGGGGTGGCTGTGATCTAGGGGAGCCACCAGCTGCCCACAGCAGCCCTTCCTCCTGTGGAAGATTTAGATGGAGACACAGTCCTCAGCCTGCCTCACGACTCAAAAGCCACTTGGTGGAGGGAAATGGAGAGGGAAGAATAATGATTCCAGCCTGAAGGGCAGCACAGGCTATCTCTGGACTGAACCTGGGACAATTAATACCTCCAAGACAGTGTTAATGGATTGTTTGAGATTTGGGGCTGTGAAGTACAATTGAAAGCAAAGTGTTTGACTATTGTTATAATTGTTAACAGGCTCCTTCTGAAGCCCCATGAAAAGAAATGGATAGACTTCAGCCATCAATAATATTGCTGGAGGAGAAAATTGAAGGGATATCTGCCCAATTAAATAATCTACAGGGCTGGAATTGAGAATCAATGTGGCATGAACGATGAGGTATGGACTACAGGCACTGAACACTGAATCCAGCCTCTGCTTTAACAGGCAGGGATGGGGAGGGATGCTGCAGATGGCACTGCCCAGGCTGCACACGCTGCCCCTGGCATGGTGAGAGGGGAGAGGTGGCTGGGGAAGGGCACAGGGATCAGGTGGGAGCTAGGCTGGGTGCGTGTGGGGATGGATCCGTGTCCCTGGGGAGCACCCAGGAGCTGCTTGGGGGTGTTGGACAGGACTGAGGGTCATGGACACCTGAGTTCCTGGATTTCTTCCTCCTTCCACTTGTGCCCGACCTGGAGGGGTGGAAGCAAATCCACTGAGAAGGGTCTGAGTGTTCCAAGTGGACTTTGTGCAGTGAGCTGGGTGGTGGGAGAGAGAAGGCCTGGTGGCTCCAGCTGAGGAACATCAGCTCTCCCTTTTGCAGTGAAAAGGGGGAGAAGGTGGATAGGGGTTGGGGGAGGACCTGTGGATATTTTTTGCCCTTGTCTGAGGAAACCTGGACTTGACTGCAGCTGTCTCTGTGCATTTTGCAGGACATGTCTCTCCCTGACGTGCTGAGGTCACCAGAGCCACCAAGGTGGAGTGGGCCCTCTCTCTGTGAAGTCACCTGGGACCCTTTTCAGCAGGGATTCAAGGTAAGGAACAACTGCTCTGGGTGACTTCTTCCTCCTCCCATCTCCACTTAGTCATTTCCCAGTGCAGCTCCTTCTGTGGTGGGACTGGGGACCAGGACATGGCCAAACCCTGCTCTCCTGATGGGGTTTTAAAGGAGAAATTAATTCTTCTCTTTGCCTAAGTGCCCATCACTTTAAATTAATGGCTCTGACAGTGAAAATGACAAAGCAGTCAGGTCATTAGGCAGATTTTAATTAGAGGCTTAGATGGCCTTTGCTAATAAGATGCTACAATTCTTTCTCAGCCTTCTCACTTCCCATCCACGGGGTCTTTCCAAGCCCCACCCCAGGATGTGCTCCAACAGTTCCCCCTCCCAGCACCCACCTGAATGTGCATCCAGCAATGAGTCAGAGCCTGGGAGTAGTCAGGAGATATCTCAGACACCTCTCCAGACCCCATTCCCCTCGAGACACCCACTGCATTGCCTCTGCTGTGCTGGGACTGGTGTTTGCAGCAGCTGGTTTAGTTTAGTGGGGGTGTTTTCTGCTCGAGGTGATGTCAAGGTGTGGCCATGAGAGGGGCTTTCCAACCCTGAACAGCAGCAGGCTGCATGCTCCATGGATGTGATGGAGCAGGTCCAGAGGAGGCCACAAAGATGCTCAGAGGCTGGAGCAGCTCTGCTGTGGGGCAGGCTGAGAGAGTTGGGGTTGTTCAGCCTGGAGAAGGCACCAGGGAGGGTGAGGGAAGGGGGAAAAAAAATGCCATGGAGCATTTTGGTGAAGTAAAAACACCCTTGTTTCCACACATTTGGAAGGGAAAGCTTCAGTTTTTCACTCCAAATGATTTCCATGCTGACATTTCTTATATTCCATGTAATCAGGCAGCTGTCAATATTAGAGCCTTGCCACCAGGAGGAAACATTTTGAGCAGCATCTCCCTGCCTTTCCCACCTTCTCTTCACTGGCTTTCCATTAAGCAACTGGAAAACAGTGGAATTTCTCCCAGGCACTGGAAATTTCACTGCCTCCTTGCCTCTGGCACAGGCTGAGAGCATTTTAAGCCTTACTTGAGCCCCATAGAGCCACAAAACCTTGTCTGTTACCCTGCCTGTCCCACCCCTGAGAACAGCAGAGCAGAACTCAGATGGAGCTGAGCTCTTGGAGTGCTGGTGCCACCAGACACTGGATGTCTGGAGACTCCATGGTGCTGACCAGCAGACAGGGGAAAAGAAGAAGATTGATCAAGAAGATTATGCAAAAGAAATAGTGGCCCTTTTTTCCCCCCTTTCTCCTCATCTTGTGCAAATTACCCTATTATTCTGCTCCCTTAGGATGCCTGAGTGTCCTTATGTCTTCTTTTGAGCTAAAGTCATCCATGCATTAAATTAGTTCTCTGCCTAGAAACAGCTTGATTACTTTCTCCAAGATTCAGTTAATATGAGGTTCCCTGAGAGATTCAAAAGCAAAAATGGGGCAAAAAGGGAAGAGGGGAGGAGCAGGGGCAGGATGCATCTTCTTCCCTGAGCCAGGAGGAGATGGATTTGCCTGCAGTGTGAGGTTTTCTTCCCTTCCCTAAGTTGGACCCCCAGAGCAAGGCTGGGGAGCCCACTGCAGAGGACAGCACGTGGAAGTAAAAAAACCTCATTTCTCTGGGTGCATCTGCTGCAGCAACACCCTGCAGGGCCAGGATCCCCTCTTCAGCCCAGGGTGCAGGACCCCAGGGTGCACTCCTCTCCTCCTCCCTGCTGCACCTCTGAGCCTCTTTCCTCATTGCTGGGGACAGCCAAGCTCCTCCACCCACAGAGCACAGCAAATTACCTCCCTCCCATCCCTGCTTTTATGGGTGGGTGCCCAGCCCTGCTCCTCTCGGAGCTGCACAGCAGTGCCCATGGCTCCAGCAGCTCTGGGATCCCTGCTGGGCACTGAGATCATCTCTGACTTTCCCTCCCTGCTGAAACACACTTTCTGTTCCTGTATTAACCTCGCCTGGTTTCTGCTCTTCATCATCATTTCCTTTCTGGGGAGCTTTCCCAGGGAGCAGCCAGGGCTGAGCCCATTGCCTGAGAGAGGCTGTGAATCTCAGATAATGGCCTTGGAAAATGCCCTCTGCTGTTTTCTGCTCATGCCTTTGTACCACCTTGATGTTTCTGCTAGGTTTGGGGGATGATTTTTTCCTCCCCTTGACTCTTCTGCACCGAGGTGGCTGCTCCCAGCTGTTTGCAGGAGCCCCAGGAGCTGTTTCCTGAACATCAGAGGAATTATCAGGGCCAGTTATCCCTCCTTCCCACTGTGCTCCACTGTATCCCTTACACAACTGCATCTGCAGACGTGGGGCTTCAGTCCTTTATTCTCCTCCCCAGTTGCTTTGCTTCCCACAGGCTCCTCTGAAACCCAGTTCACTGCTGTGACTGGTTGGAGCTGGGAAGGGACTGGAGGGAAAGTCTGCTGAGGAGAGGCTGAGGGAGCTGGGGGTGTTCAGCCTGGGGGAGACTCAGGGGGGACCCCATCACTCTCTCACAGGGGGGGTCAGGCTCTTCTCCCAGACAACCAGTGACAGGAGGAGAGGACGTGGCCTGAAGCAGCTCCAGGGAAGGTTTAGGTTGGATATGAGGAAGCAATTCCTCATGGAGAGGGTGATCAGACACTGGAATGGGCTGCCCATGAAGTGGTGGAGTCCCTGGAGCTGATGAGCTTGAGGTGTTTGTGGGAGAAGAACCACAGCTGGAGGGGGGTTTCCCCACCCAACCTGCCTTCTCCATCTGCACTCTCTCCTGGGGTTAAAATGCACCCCCTGCCTTGCTTTGCTAAGGCCCAGAAAAGCTCCCTGCCAGAGGTGGGAGGGTGAGCTCTCCAAAGTGGGGTGCACACCAGCACAGAGAAGGGTGCCAGGCTGCTCCCAGCCCCTTCCCCAACTGCTGCAAGAGATAAAGTGCTTTAGGAAAATCCTGTCTGTGCACAGAGGTGGAATGGTGCCTCTGTGATGCTGCAGCTTCCCTCTTCCTTTAATTAAAAAGAAAATGTCTTCTTCCAAAGTAATTAATTACTAATGACACGATTAGAACCAATAAAGAGGGATAGGAAGAATAAGATTAAAAAGAAGAGGAAAAAAAAAGAAAAAAAAAAAAAAAGACAAAACAAAACCAGAATCTAAAAAAACCCTCTGGCAATTTGAAGCATTTGAAGAGTCTGAAAGAAATTAAGGAAATAATTGCTTAATTTCAACTTTATCCTCATTCCTTCTGGGCCCCCTCAGGAAGGGCAGTGTGTGGATGGAAACCACCTTCCCAGTGCTTCTCCCTGCCACCAAAGGAAGGAGAGGAGTCTTTCTGTCTCATGTACCCTGCTTGAGAGCTGGCCCTGAGGCAGCAGCTCCCACTGGGGTCCTTCTCTGCCACCCCCACGGCCACATTTTTCCACATCTCCTTTGCCACCAGTGGTGCCCCTCAGGCCCTCACCCTCCTTCTGCATCTCCAACCATCCCAGCTCCCTGGAAAGAAGTCACAGCTCTTCTCTCCTGCCTTGCCCCCCGTTCTGCTGGCAGCCAGGGATGGAGCAGAGCTGGGAGGGGAGGACGAGCAGGGACAGCTCTCCATGTCCAAGCTGAAAGCTCCTTGGCTTTGAAAGGCTGGCTTCAATTGCCTGAAGACTCTCTGAAAAATAGATGGAGGGCGTGGGAAGAGGGAAGCCCAGCTGAGCTGCTGGCTGCCTGCTGAGTGCTTATTATTCCTGTCAGCTGAGTGTTTTAACTCCCTAATCTCAGATTGAAATGGGTTTGGGGAGGGGAGGGAGCAGTGGGAGGCAGGGCTGCTCCCGTGGGAGGCTGGATTAGGCTAAGAGGGAGTTTGCAGTGCTGAAAAGCAATCTCTGACCTGGGGGTGGGACAGGGCTGCAGCCCCAGGTTTGCCAGAGAAATGGGCCAAGCAAAATCACCTCATGATGGATCTCCAAGCTCCTCTGCATTCTGTCCAGCCCTGGTCTCAGGAGGTGAAGGCACCAACAGCTGGGCTCTGTGCCCCTGGTAGGTGTGATTTCTGTCACAGTCCCTCTCCTGGGGGTCCACAAGGGCCAGGGGGGTTTCTGTAGGTCTTGCACAAAATCCCCTCTAGGTCCTGCACAAAATGCCTTGGCTGTGGTGGTTTATTCTGTGTTCTGGAGAGACTTTCTGCTTCCTGAGGGCTGTGAGCAGGAGTGTTTTCATGGTCTCAGAGGTGGGTATTTTTCTTGGTGGATATACAAGGGGTGACCCTGCCCCTCCATGCCCAGTGGGGGACTGTGTCCTACCCCCAGGCCAGTTGTTCTGCTCCCATTTCAGTGCAGGAGACACTGGAAAAGCCCCTGGAGGGAGGATTTGGACACGTTCACCTTGCCTCCAACCTGTTAGCAACCCCTGCAGTGTGCAGGGGGGTGGCTCACACACTAGATCTCTGTCTCACCAGCCCTCACCCACTCAGGTTTGCAGCCCCAGCACCCGGTGCTGAAGGAGGAAGGGTCATCCTTGCCCTTCTCTAGGTCACCTTGTTGCAGGGCACCCAACCATGGTGGGCAACCTTGCTCCAGCTGCAGCAGTCCTAGGGCAGCTCTCTCTGGCTTTCTTCAGCTGCATCTAGAAGGGGTGTGCAGAAAAAAAAAGTATAAGGGAAAGGGAAAAAGAAATAGGAAGGAGAAACTGAATTGTTATTGACTGCTCCCTCAGGAGGCCAGGGAAGTGGGAATGGGGAGGGATGAAAAGCTACTAATACATCGTTTTGTCTTCAAGCAATTATGTGAAAATGAGTTAATCACAGGGTCACAGAAGCCATAACCATTAATTAATCCCCAGCATGAGCCAGAAAGATGAATTTCCTGCAGTAAACAAACGTGAGGAACAGGGTGGCAGGGAAGCAAGCTCCTAAGGCATGAGCACAGCCCTGCTGCCAGCTTGGTTTGCACCCTGGACTGCAGAGCAGCTGCTGCATCCAGCCCCCCCAGCCCTGCCCTGGGGGGCTGCAGGGAACTGCCACGGGTGCAGATGTTCAGGGTCTCTGGGGATGGAGGAAGGCAAAGCCCTGTGGCTCTGGTGCTGTGAGCAGGGCTGGTGGCCACACTGCTGGCATCAGTGAGCTGGGCAGGGGGTGGTGGCAGGTCCCTGCTGTCCCTAATCCACAGGGATTAGGCTGTGTTATAAGGCAGTGGCACTGCTGGCTCATCTCAGCAGCTTGCAGATGGGAAAAGCCTCTGTCCCTCAGCACTGTGCACTGCCTGTTGCAGTGGGAAGGGGTTGAGGGGAGAATGGGGGAATCTGCATTATCTATTGAGCAGCTATTTGCACATATTGCCATTGTAGTAGCTCCCTGCTCTTGTAGTTTGAACCTATGTAGAAGAGCATCCTGTGAAATCCCTACTGAAATGGCTCTAAACCTAGCCCAGGGCAAATGGGATGTTGCCAGAAATCCTGGCATCTCCTTGAAAGATGGCATTTTATTTTATATTTTATTTTT
>JAOEGS010013851.1:0-12358 GCA_025447755.1 Corythornis vintsioides | reverse complement strand
AAATACCAACATGGTCCCTTACCCTGCTGAAGGGGGAATTTGCCCCAAAACCAGAGCCTTGGGAGCTGCCTCAGCTGAGGGACAGCACAAGACAAGATGATTTGTACTGGTTTTTACTTGGTGACTGGTTTTTAGTTGGTGACTGGTCTTTAAATGCTCTTTAACTCCCCCCCAGGGAGTGCCCCGGGAAGCTCCTTTGGGATGCAGAGAACCAAACCCAGAACCCTCTGAGGAATGATGCTGAATCCCACCCAGGATCACTGCTTTGTGGGGAACCCACTTGGCCATAACCTTGAGAGGAGCTTTTGCTTTGGCTGTTGAGGACAAATAGCTTTATAAGGAGAAGGGAAACGTGGGGGAGATGACAATTTAGGTTTGAAACAAACCTTTCCATGAAACCTCCTGAGGATTCCAATTGGTGTTTCCTCAGCTGCTGCAGCAGCAAGGTTGGGTTGGATTCTGGGTGTAGCAAGTGATATTTTAAGATGAGGTGTGTGCAGCACATCCCTGTGCCCACGCAAAGCTAAGTGGGGATGGCAGGACAAGCACGTTGGTCCTGCCACTGCATGAAGACAGTCTCTGTGCTGGGGAAATGTAGGACAGCACATCCCCAGGTGTCCTGCTGGAGGGTGAGGATGGAGAGGAAGATCCAGCTGGCAAGTGCTGGGCTCTGGGTGTCTGGGTGGAGCTCCTTCTTCCTCCCAGTGCCACAGCCATGTGGTGGGTGAGGTGCCTAGACCCCAGGGAATCCATGCAGGAGAACAATGTGATGATGCCCAGGGTGGGGAAGTGTTTTCCCTGCCAGGTTTGCCCCAGAGTGCCCAGTGCCAGCTGGGGTTTCCTCACTGGTGGCTTTGCTCTGATGGTGATGCTGAGCAAGGATGAGCCCTGGGGGCTGCTCTCCACTGCCTGAGGATTCTGCTGGCTGCTCAGGAGAACACGAAGCCTTTTCATCAGCAGGGCTGTTAATTGTGTCTTTCACTCCCCTGACAGGCAGCGTGTGCTCACCCATCCTGTCAGAACATCATTGTCTCCAGATTCCCATTACTGCTGTCAATTTGGGTTGGAGTTGCCTCCTCAGGTGAAGTGATGAGGGAAGATGGACTGGCTGCCTCAGGCACAGGGGGGGTGATTGCACAAACCTCTTTCTGTGGCAAACCAGGCTTATGGACACCAAAATACACTTCTTTTCATTTCTCTGGTGCTCAGCATATTCCTGATGCTGGCATCACTGAGAAGACAGCAGCAGAGCAGCATCCAGGGACTGTACCCTCCAGGGATGCTCCCCCATGGTCTCAGGCCCTTGGAGCTCCCCAAAACCCCCCTCAGCAGAAGCCTGTGGTGGGTGACCTGCCCTCCAAGTCACAGCAAAAGCTCCTGACCAAGCCCAGCCCTGAATTTTTTGGTCAGTGGAAGCACGTGGTGGGCAATGTCCTCTGATTTCTCAGCAGGCTGTTAAATGGGTTTTAACTAGAGGGCAACTTCTTTTCTTTTCCCCAGGTAGGCTTTGTGGGGTGAGGAGATTGGTGCTACTACTTTGAGGGCTCACAAACCAGTTAATGGGGCATCTCCAGCCCTTCCCTGGGATGCACCCTGCTCCTCTGCAGTTTGGCACTTGCCATCTGCACACACAAAAAGAGAACAATGGCTGTGTAAGTTTGATCCCAGAGGAGCAGTGTCCATCCTTGGTGACCCTCCCACCTCTGTAAGCAGGTGCTGGGGAGGGCAGGGGTGGCCAGCTGGGGCCAGAGGAGAGATCCTGAGCAGCTGGATCCATCTTGACTCTGCAACAAGCTAGAATAAAAGATTAGATGTTTTCTCTCCCTTTTTAGAGTGCTTTATGCCTTATTTATGACTCTCATTGAAGGCAGGGAGCGAGTGCAGGGATGTGGGCAGAATAATACACAGGCTAATGGTGGGGGAGAGGAGTTGTGGGTGAGAATAACTTCTTGCAGTGAAGCCAGGGCTGTGCTGAAGGGAGCAGTGCAGGGCAGGGACTCAGCCTGGATGGGGAGCATCCAGCTCTGGGAGCATCCAGGGAAGTTGTGAGCCCTGTCTGGATGGAAACAGACCTGGACATGAGGGGTTTGGACCAGGCTGAGCTCCTCAACAGCTGCTTTGCCTCAGTCTTCACTGGTGAGGACTCCAGACACAGGTTGCAGAAGGCAAAGGCAGGGACTAGAAGGAAGATCTGCCCCTGTGAGTGAAGATCAGGTTTGAGAACAGCTAAAGGACTTGAAGATCTACACATCTATGGGACCTGGTGACCCCTGAGGGAGCTGGGGATGAAGCTGCTGCTGTATTTGGAAAAGCCTGGCAGTCTGGTGAAGTTCCCACTGGCAGGAAAAGGGAGAAAATGAAGACCCAGGAAGCTACAGCCCAGTCGGTGTCACCTCTGTGCCCAGCAAGACACTGGCCCAGGGAAGCTGTGGATGCTCCATCCCTGGATGTGTTTAATGCCAGGCTGGATGGGGTCTGGGCAACCTGCTCTAGTGGGAGGTGCCCCTGCCCATGGCTCAGCACTCAGAGGCTTTGCTTTTCTCAGCCCAGCTGTCTGAGTTGCAAGGTTGCATGACTGAAGAAGGGAGATGGTTGGGATGGAGGTGCTGAGCTCCCCCCTGCTGCCAGAGGATCCAGCCCCAAACCCAGTGTACAGCTACTCTGAAACCTAGAAGCCATTTCAGGGGTAAAAAACCCAAGTATTTCTTGCTTCTGGAACACTTGACAGCTTGCAGGGGGTCTGTGCTTCCCCCAGCATGGAAAAGTGTGTGTGCAAACATGAGTCCTTGCTTCCTCTGCTGTAACCTCCCTACCCCATGGAAGGAGAGCAATGAAATGAGAGAAATTCATAGTTATCCTCCAGAAAACACCAAAATGCCAAATCTAGCTCAAGAGCAGCCCATCAGGGTGCCTGGTGGTTTGCTGGGGCAGTGTCCAGTGCATGGGGGGAGGCACAGCAGGCTAGCTGTGCCCACAGGAGTATTTGGATGTGCCTGTGTGCCCTTGGGTGCTGGGCACTGCTAAAGCCATGGGAAGGGACCACTCCTCACCTCCATGTGCCAAGAGGCTGGGAATTGGGTTACCGAGGTGCAGCTGATGCAGCTGCTCTGTGCAGAACAGCTCAGTGCCTCTGAGCAGATGTTGCTCATCCCTCCACACCAGCACTCACCTGCCTCACAGATGGCCCAGCCTAATAAGCAGCTATTTTGTGCTTTTCCCCCCTCGTGCCGGGGGTGATCCCAGCTCTGAGTGAATATTCACAGATATTCATGGACTCTCGAGCCCAGCACGGGTCAAAGAGTTGTTCTGTGTGGCTGCAGTGCAGCAGTTGAGTGGGAGGAGGGTCTGGGGAGTCCTTTGGGATGAAGCAGCAGGGTTGATTTTTGGTGCAGCCCAAAAAACTCCCTCCTGGGCCTTTGGATGCTGCAGCCAGGAGGGTCATGGTGGAGGCTCCACGCAGAAGGTGGTCTGAAACCCCCCAGACTCATCACCCACAGGATGCTTTGGTGCCCCCAGCTGTTCTTTTGCAGGTGAGGGACTTTGGAAGGGAAGGAGCATCCTACCTCTGCCATCTCCACTGAGCCATATTATTAGTTCTGGCGATTAAATAGAAACCTGTTTGCAGGTGACAATGCTGTAAAAATAAAAAGGTACCAGAGCAGACATCATGAAAATAAGGCAGGAGGAGAGAGCTCGGGAAGCATACATAATCCGTGGGGAAATAACCGTGTGAATAATGAATGTGCACTGGAAAAATAAAATACATTATTGTGGTAAAGATAAGTCTATTAAAGTCTTGCTGCAGGGACTGCCCTGGGATGCCTGCTGGCTTACTGAGCTCTGTGCCTGAGGGTGCAGCACTCCTCTGCTTGGCCACGTGCCCCCACCTGAGCATCCACTCAGCACCAGCTTGCCAGGCACCCCTGACCTGCCTGGGATGGGCACCACGGACCTTCCTGGCCCCTTTTCCAGCCTCAAGCAGCTCTTGGCTGAGTTGAGGGAACAGCCAGGACTCCAGCACTGAACCCCAGCCACTCCCCGTGCTGCAGGGCTCAGTCCCTGAGGGTTGGTGGGATTTCTCTTTGATTCCAGCCCCCACTTGTGCTCAGCCTCGTGGGGATGGTGTTGCAACAGGTTTGCTTTTGAAGGGCAAAAGCTTTCTGCTTGCCAGATCCAGACTGTGCTGAGCTGAGGGAGATGATGAGGCTGCCAAAGCTTGCTCATCAGCTCCAGCATCATCATGAGCCAACACCCTCCTTTTTTCTCCCCTTGCACCATTATCCAGGGCTGAACTGCCCTGAGATGTCCTGTGCCCAGCAAGAGGAGGTAACCTGGGAGTCCCAGGGACTTGCCTGGGCAGCAGGAGCCACTTCCCTGCTCCACCCAAGCCCCAGCAGTGGCAGCTGTGGGCACAGAGTGCCAGGACCCTGTGGTGTGTGTGATCAGGGCTGGATTCACACCTCAGGGCAGGCTGGCAGCTGCCATGGCCCCGGGCTCAGCTCTGCAATGAGCTGAGCTCTGCAGCCCAGCTGGGCTGCCCTAATTAAAAACACCCAAATTAATTGATGTGGTGATTTTCTGTCAGGGCCTCTCCAGCTCTAAGGAGAGCCTGTGTTGTTCTGCACTGACCTGGAACGATTTCTCAGTGGTCAGTTCAGCAGTGATGGGGGATGGTGTCTGCCCCCATTACAGCTTCCCCTTCTCAGCTGAGCTTCACCTCCCTGTTTGCCAGTTGTTTGTCGTGTTGGGGTGGGGTTTTTTTTCCCAAAGAAAAGTGATTTTGTTCGTGCTTCTCCTTCAGGGAGGAAGTTTCCAGCGGGAGGTCACTTTGAGGCACAGCAATCCCCTTCTGAACGGGCCAGGGCAGTCTGGGGAGGTTTTGCCTGGTTGCTTTGGAAGCACTTTGGGCAAAGCAGAGAGAATTGGGGTGTGGGGCCACCCCTGGCTGCTGATGAGGCACCAGGGCAGCCTGTGGCTTTGAGGAAGGTGTGTTTGATTTAATTGATTAGCAGAGCACTAATTGTTGGGGTTTAAAATGCCTTCTCTAGCCAATGAGGATCTGGGGATTCAGCACTTTGTTCAAACCCAGGCAGGACACCTGTGCTGAAGCCATTGCAGGGAACACCCAGAGCTGGAGTTTTGTGGGTATTTCAGTCTTGGAAAGCCGTTCAGATTTTGGTTTGTGCTGCTGAGCTTGGCCTCAGCTCCATCACCACAGAGGGGACTGGTCGCAGCTCCTGGAGCTGAGCACTGAGCTCCCCTGGCTCCTTTTTCACCATGTGCACAAGCTGGCAGTGGAAGCTCTGCTCTTGCAGGCATTGCCTGAAGATGAGGGGGGAAAAAAAAATCCCAAGCCATGGTGTTGAGTGAATAAGTATAAATTATACATGGAGACCTTCACAGGAAAGACCCAAAATGTAAGGATTTGCACTGTGGAAAGGCACCATGGATACCTTCAGCTTGGAGACTTGAAGGTTTGTAGATGGATTCATTTACTTCTGCTTCATTTCTCTAGTTGATACAGGGCTTTTTCCCTCTCAGCAGGATATTTTTAACCTGCATTCTCTTTTGCCAAGAAGGTGGCAGCTGGGAACATTTATTTATTTTTTTTTCCCTTTGGAGGAAAGGGACAGGAAGGCAGTGCCTGGGGCTGGGGTGGCTCTGGCATGAAAGGTGCCAGCTGGTGTGGGTGGGGGTTTCTGAACTTCTTAAAGAGTTTTGGGGTGAAAATCTGGGTACCTGGGATCTTAAAATCCAGATGCAGGAAGGTAGAGATTCCCAAGCAGAAAACCATCTGCCCCCTCCTAAAAAAAACCATTTCTCTATCTGTGAATTTCCATTTCATCCTCCCCAGCCCCTTTAAGCCCTAAAACCCCAAGGCTTTTGGAAAAAAAAATAAAATTAAATCTTTGGACCTGGTTGCTTTTCCTGCTGGACTCAGCTCTGCAGGATGTGGATCAGCACCATGCCCAGGTAGCATCACCCTCTGTGTCAGTCTGCTGGGGGTTGGGGTTGTCCCTGTGGTGTTCATCCCCTCCAGCCCTTCTCCCTCGTTTTGGACTTGCTCCTTACAAGGAATGTGGGGAGTTTTGCCAGTGCTTTTTGCTTCTGGTGGGTATAGATGTGAGCCCTCCTGGTGGGTATAGATGAGAACCCTCCTGCCATCATCTCTGCTCTGGGGGAGAGCAGAGACAGCTTCAAGAGGACAAACTGCTGCCTTGTGACAGATCAAGGGAGGAGGCTTCAGGGTCTTTTTCTTCCCCACACTTCAGTCTGGAGCTGTGACAGCTTGGGCTGTCTGAGCATCTCTCACTGCAAACAGGCCAGTGGAGTCAGGAGGCTGGTTATGCTCCCAGCTGAGGCTCAGTCCTGAGCCTTGCTGGTGAGGCTGGGAGGACCATGGTGCTGATGTTCCAGCAGGCTAAGTGAGGCTGGTGTAATTGCTGAATGCCTGTGGGTGCAGCCAGGAGCAGCTGAAAGCATCTGAGGGAGATCCCAGCCCTGTGTCAGTTGTGTGCCTGCTGGGGCTGCTGCACAGCATGTGGTGCTGGGATGCTGGGGGGGGTAGGAGTGGAGCAAACTCTGCCATCCCGAGGGGAAATCTTCCAGGCTGGGCTGTGCCACTAGCTGCCCATCCCCAGAAAACACCGTGTACCCATCTCCATAGGCACTGCCTGGTCTCCAGAGTGATGCCCATCCCTCTCCTCAGCCAGCTGCTCTCACTGGTGACAGGGCTGGTGAGTAGAGCTCAGCCTGATCCCACTGTCCTGTAGCATTTAGAGTGGGGAAACTGCTGAAAGAGATGCTTTGGGATGGTCTCTTCACCTCTTCAGAGGGCAGGGTAGCCCTCGGTGGGCATGTGAGCCCTGCTGAGCATCCTTTCCTCGCTCGGCTCTGCATCAGAGGAGCTCGGGAATGTCGTTGTGAAGTCTGGAGCGTTGCACCCGATGGGAACACTGGGCACCGGGGCCGTGCCCGGAGGGGAGCCCTGGGTTGCTCCGTGGTTTGCCCTGCTCCTCCCGAGCTGCTGTCCCCTGGGAAGGGCACCGGGAGTGGCTGAGAAGCGCCAGCCCCGGCCGGCTGGATGAAGGAGTTGGATGCGCATCGGGGAATCGCAGGGGGGGGAGGAAACGACAGCTAGGAATGGGGGTAAAAGAACATCAATAAGCAGAAGAGAGCGAGGAGGAAATCAGCCAGGGCTGCCCATCAGCTCGCTGATTTACAATTCACTTTGAAAAGCTCTTTTTCTTCAGGGGAAACACGTGCTGGGCGTTCGGGCAGGGAGGGGAATGGTGCCGGGAGATGCCGATGTGTTCGCAGCCGAGAGGAGTCGGGCAGCGCTGGAGGGCTTCGGGGGGATCAGCTGGGCTGGAGATTCCCGCAACCCCCTCGCACCTCGGTGAAGGGGGTGCGGGATCCCTCGGGATGATGCCGCGGAGAGAGGCTCCGGGGCTGGGATCCGGGCACAGCACCCCCCCGGGAGGAGCTTCAAAGCCTCCCCCTCCCGAAATACCTTTCCTCCTCGGAGCTTTGCATTTGCATCTTTCGGGTGGCTCATCATCACGCTAATTAATGCATTCCGGGATAATTCTTCCTGGCTCCCATCAGATGTAAATCAGCATTTATTAGCATATTGCCGTGCCTGCGTTGTTTGTGGAAGTCCAGCATCACCTTGAACTTCTGTAGGACGCCAGGAACTGTTTTCTGGGGAGCAGGGAGTTGGGAGCAGGGACTCCTGCCTTGTTTTTGCTCCAGGTCATCACAGCCTTTCTGGGTACCACTGTGCCCACCAGCCAGCTCCTAGCTCATATTTGCCCTCCAGGCATCAAAGGGGGGCTGAAATCATGGGAGTGAGGCCAGCACGTTCTCATCCATCTGTTTAACTCTCCCTGGAGCTGCTTTACCTTGTCTCCCCAACATGAGTGGGTCACAGTTGTATCCCACCGAGGTCCAGGTTTCCCTTTCCCAGCTGCTTCCCTCCCCCTGGAATGGGTTGCTGGGAGGTCAGTGGAAAGTGGCTAATGTTGTTTTAAGTTGTGTTTTGCTGCTGAAAGAGAGAATTTTGTTCTTTGCCCTGCCTGTCCCTTCTCTCTTCTTGCCTTTCCTTCCGTGGTGCTAGCAGGAGGGTACTTGGGCATCTTTTTACTCCTATATATTGGAGCTGGGTACAAAGCAGTTCCAACATCATCTGTCTGTGTGAAGGCTCAGGGAGAAGCAGAGTGTCTGGGAGCCCAGGTGGTGGCAGAGTCTGCCCCGGAGGAAGGGTTTGGTGTGAGAGTCTCCTCAGACATCCCACTCGCCCTGCCTGCCACCTCCCACAGGGGAAAATGGGATGTTTAAGCCCTTTGACAGCCACGTTTCTGTGGCTTGGAGGGCGAGAAGGTTTGGAGGCTTTACCCACACAAATCAGTCCAGATTTGGAACTTTAGGTTTGGGGTCAGAAGCTCCCCAGCCCCATCCCCTCCCTCCCACCCTTCGGCAAGCCCAGAGTGGGTTCAATATGGGTAATGGAAGAGCCTCTGGGATCTTTTTTGGCACATTTACTGTCATCCCCCCTGGGGAAACTCCCACTGCAGAGCAAAGCCAGACCTCCCTCCCTTCCTCATGCTCTCTTTCCTGCTGCTGGCAACAGCCACAGTCAGAGCCCCTGATGGATCCTGGTGTCAGCGCTGGCCAGGATGAGGAGAAGTCAGGCAGAAAACCATCCCAGCCATCAATCCTGATCAGAGGGGCCAGGGCAGGTCACAACAAATGCACCCAGGCTCAGCTCAGCCCCTCCAAGCTCTGGCTTGGGCTGGGGGGCCACGATGCATTAGCAGATGCATTCAAGCCATGCCCTTGCTGGGATGGTCACTTCTCCCTTTGGCTCAACAGCAGCAGCTCCAGGACCATCACCTCTCACAACCTGCTGCAGAAGGCACCAAAAAGGGCCAGACCACACCAAGATTAACACCACTCTTCCTTCTTTTGTTTTCCAGCAACAGCTGTTTGTATGGAAAATAAATCTCAGCAGAGTGGTGGCCACTGGCACAGGGTGCCCAGGGAGGTGGTTGATGCCCCATCCCTGGAGACATTCTAATGTGTTCCCTCCCATCACTGCACTTCTAAAACATTCCCAGAATATTTTTGGTTTATTTTTCCAGCTGTCTGGCCAGTTAGAAGAGCAAAACCTGATCAAACTCCATTGGCTGCCTGGTACAGGAGTGCTCTGCTACTGCTTTAGCTGTATCCACTTGGAAAACGTTTCCTTCAGTCAGTTTAAGCCCCTAGGCTTGATGTAATTTCACTGCTGCCTTTTCTCTAAGGTGCTTTTACTGCTGCTGTCTCTTGTATTTACAGATGGAGACAGTGGCAAAGTGAGAAGAGACTTAGCTCACCGTGTCCCTGGCATGGGTGGCAGCTTGAGTGTTGGCAGATTGAGCTTTTCCTCCTCCTGATTCAGAGGGATGCAGGTGGAACCACCCTGCTCATTAGCTCAGGTAAGGAGCTTCTTTGTTCCAGCCTTGGCAGAACAGTGGCATTTGCTGGTCCTTAAACCCCCCCATCCTAGACCTTGAAATGACAGTGGGTGCAGCACCTCTCAGGAATGCTCTCTGATCTCTGCTACCTCTCCTGTCCCTCCAGTCCCCTCTTGAAGGTCCTGAGGGGGGTGGGATACCACTCTGGAGATGAGGGAAACAGCAAACCACGGTGTGATGCTGCCCAGGGTGGCACATGTGTGCCCGTGCTGAGATCTCCACATGCTGCCTCCCCATGAAAGCCACAGGGCTGCTGGGTTTCTAAGCTCAGCCTGAGTTAGATTTTTGCCTCTGTCTCTGTTCATTAAACTGATTCTTGAGCAGGTTTCTTAAGATTAAACTGTCAGCAGTGCTATGTTACATTTTAAACAAATCAATAAACCAAGTGCAGAGTCAGAAAGAGAATTAGGCATATGCTTAATCTGGAGTCAGTGGGACAAAAGGACCAGCTTTGAGCTAAGTGAGTCCAACCACTGCTCAGAGCAGGCCAGGTTTGCTGAATCCAGCCCCACAGAGAGCTTTTAAATAGAGCTAATTGCACCTTGGGTGTAATGGGCAAGTTCTCTCCTCCCAAATAACCAACAATTAATTATGAGGAACGTTCTTTAGCAGTCACATAACAGCCACCAGCAGTGCTCTGTGCTGCTGCCTGCTCCTGTGGAATTTGCAGAGCCAGAGGCAGTTTGCTGGCTGGCTAGAATGATGTGGTCTGTTCAGGCAGAACGGGGTTGTGTTTCAGACACCTTGCTGAGAGTGGGGGTGAGACACTGCAGTGTGTGAGTGACACCCCCCTGGCAGCCAGAAACCCACAGGGGGGACCAGAGCAGGGAGGGAAGAACTGATGGGGCTCCTCACCACGGGCATCACTGACCTGCAGCTCTCCCTGTGCACCCTGCAAACGAGGGGGTTCCTGCTCCTTTTCATTTCTGGGCAGGGCCAGTGTCCCCCCTGGGGTCTCAGCTCCCTGGGGGTGTTCATCACCACTCACTATCCATCTGCAGCCCATGAACCAGCTCATCCCAGAGCCAAGGGTGTTGAACACCATCCAGCTTCTCTTTCCCCATCCCGTGCCCACACAAGACTCCTTGACTCTCTAAAATACCTTTGATAACCTGCTTTTTATCCCACCCTGCAGCTCCTTGAAGTTAAATTACCTATATGGCCCCAGAACTACCACAGCTTTCCCCAGAGTCAGGTTTAGATGTGCCCAACTCATTCTCTTCCAGTCATTTTATGGCAGCCTGCTATGGACTGAAATGTGTCAAAAAAATCAGATTTGTGTGGCAGAGATAGGAAAAGACCACAGAAAACAAGAGAAAATTGTCCTGTGATTTTTGTGGGTCCTTTCTGAAAGGCATCAGGGATTCCCACCAAAATGAAGAGTTTTCCTCCAGGTGGAACATTGTGGGCAGCACTGTGCCTACAGAAAATCCATCCATCCATCCATCCATCCATCCATCCATCCATCCATCCATCCATCCATCCATCCATCCATCCATCCCCCCCTGCTCTTTTTGACCTGCATGGAGGCAGGGCCTTTTGTTGCCTTGGCCATGCAGATGGAAGTATGGTTGTTAATACAGTACATGAAATGCATTAATCAAGAGGGAGAGAGAGAGAAAAAAACCAAACTGGAAGAGCATTCATTCATTCATCCACTTGCTAATGTGTCTAGTGGTGCTTTTGTTTTCCTGCATCTTCATTGTGCCTCTCCTGGTAGACAGAGACATTTCAGGACGGAGCCAAGTGAGAAATTCCAGCAGAAAAAAGACAAAAATCCCCCCTCACGACCCCCCCTCTGCCTCCCCCAAACTGGGGAGGTTGCTAAGTGACAGCAGCTCTGCTCACACTAACTCAATGCAAGAACCAGAGCACTTAAAAGCAAGAAAATGGCCATTTCAGGACATGATAACTCATGGGCTTCTGTAGTGACCAATGTTCTGGGAGGACTGGGGGATGTTTTCACCCAGCAGCCACGTCTGGAGGGGGTGAGTAACAGCTTTGGTGGGCACTTGGCCTTTCACACACCCTGTCTGTGAGGCCATGGGGGGTGGGCTGTGTGTGGGGACCCCCCTGCACACCTTGGGGGGGGTTTGAGCCCAATCTGTGGCCACAGAGCCCAGTGGGCAGTGCCAGGTCCATGCCCTGTGATCCTGTTTCCCTGCTCAGGACCTTGCTGTGGGGACAGTTGTGAGCCCAGTTTTGCTGGCAGCACCCAAGACAAAGGAGCCAAGGGGGGGTTGTTGAGCCCACCCTGCTCTGGGCTTTGCCCAGGGAAGTTTGCAAGCTGTTTGTCTGGATCCTGTCTCCTGTGCTGACATCCCACCACCATCCCTAGTGCCACCAGCCTGCCCACTTTGCCTTTCTCTGCTGCCAACCAGCTCCATTAATTTTGTTTTATGCCCCTGTTGTTGGGATTGCCATTCTGTGATCCCATTTAAAATCATTGATTTACCACAGAGTCCTCAATAAGCAATTTGAAGCAATTGAAGCTGTTATCTTGCTATAGATCACATGGTGCTGGGAGTGGGGCTGAGGGGGAAGGAGGAAGGAGAGGAAAAAAATCAGACAGAAAAATGGCTGAAGCTTCCCCACAGCCAGGCTGGATCCATCCTGAGCCCTGGGGAGCCTGGGTGGTGATACTGGGTCCAGCACAGGGAGAGGATCTTTGCCCCTTTTATTAGATCTTAAGCCAAATCTACTGGTCAAAAAAAAAAATATATCAGCTCAGGTTGGGACCCAGGGGGTGCAGGGATGGAATCTGCAGAGCCTGTGGGATGGGGGAGACCCAACGTGGGTCCTAAGGGTGAGAAGTTGGGAAGAACCATTTTATTTTATAT
>JAOEGS010013850.1:44458-55745 GCA_025447755.1 Corythornis vintsioides | reverse complement strand
AATAATGCAATTTATAATTTAACAAATAAAATAGTAAAAGTGGCACCAGCAACAGTAATACTGGGTAGTAATAAATACTTAACATATTGGTGACACATACATATTAATTACTTCAATGCTTAATTTAATTACTAATTAATTTAGAATGAGTTTCCCAACTTCTGTCTAGTTGAGGCTACCATCATATTCATAATGTGCCTTTAGGAGACCAGAAGGGTTTTGGGGCTCCCAGTTTAGTGGCATTAGAGGCCCCCAAATACTGTTTTTGGAGGACTCTGAGCAACCTCCAGGGAGTTTCTGCCCTCTCCTTGGGAATGGTGTTTGGAAGGGGGTTAGGGAAGGAGCCTCTCCAGGGGAGGACAGGTACTGCCAGAGTCCCCAGGAATCAATGTGGTCACTGTTGGAACAGTTTCTCTCCTGCAGTCACCCTACCCTGGGGGCTGTGGGTTATCCAACAGCCATGGACTGCCTGGATTGGGGGGGAGACTGCATCTGTCCCTCCCTCCCTCCCCTTCTCTTCTCCTTTCCAGGCTGCCCAGATGTGACCTGGCCTTATTTTTTGTCACCCTTGGGTGACATCCAGCTGCATTTTCAGTTCTGTTGTAGGATTGAAGAAATATTCTTAGACTTTTAAACTCAGGAAGGACCTTAGCAAATAATAAACTAAAAGAAAAAAATCACCATGTATCAGGAAGGAATAGGATAAGGAAAAAGTGTTCAAATAACTTGAATAGAAATAATTCTTTGGAGTGGATGGGAGGCTGCATTGTTGAAAGGCATTTAGTAGCCTGAGCTTTGCTGGAAATCCCTCATCCCAGGCAGCCTCACTTACCCCCATTATGGTGTGTGTGGGGGGGGTTATTTAGGGAACCTTGTGTAGCTAGAGAAGGTCTTTACATCCTGAGTGGGAAACATATGAATGCACCAGAGCTGAAGGAATATTTCAGTGTGAATAATTTATATGACAATCCCACCACTAATAGCAGGCTGCTGTGATTCTGTGATGGGGCTGCCACTGTTTGTGTGACAGAGGAGAGTTGTCCCCATCACACCATAGCTTGGGATTTCACCTCGGACTGAGCCATCCATCATGTTGTTAAAGGAAAAAAGAACAGCTGGGTTTCTCCATTAGAAGGTGAGGGTTGGGATTGAAGGGTTTTCTCTGTTTCCCTCCCTAATAATTGACAAGCTTTCCCTCGTACAAAGCAGAACATCAGGAAGTTTCTTCCCAATTCAAGAGCTTGGGCTGGTTGCTAAGTGTGCCCTGTGCATTTGTTAGGGATGCTCCAAGTGGAAGCTGAAAGGATCCAAGCAGGAGCTGACATCTTCAGCTGGTGACAGGCTGCAGGAGCCTGGGTGAGAGAAGCACTGCCAACTCCCCAGAGCCCTTTCAGTCTGCACATTCCCCCTCTGCTGGCAGGGAGTACCCGAGTGCTGCACCCCAGAATCACCTACAGTTTGGGAATGGGTGTTAAGGGATGCAGAGGAGCAGCTCAAAATGCAATTCCACGATGAACTGGGTACACACATTCCATTACACATGGCAAACACCAGTGTGAAAAGTGAGCACTGCAAGTGTTGGACCTCAGTGTGGGTTTCAGATCATCAAGCACAGCTCAGAGCTCAAAGTTGGGTCCTCTCCTCCCAGCCTCTTCTCCTTGGGAGCTCTTCCCTAGGTTCTGTAGCCAAGCATATCTAGGGATCTGATTTGACCCACCCAGAATCACTTTAAATAGGATCAAAATAAAAACCTGAGTGTTGCAGAGAGCTTGGCACTGTCTGGAATCCAGGAGCACATCTCCTCCTTTTCTGGGTGTTAATTCCCAAGCACTGGCAATGTGGGGTGCTTGGCTGTGCTGCGTACACTGTGTGCCTGTGCTCAGGGAACAGCTAGCTGGGGAAATCTTTTCCTCTCTTCTGTCCCAGCTCAGTTTTACCCAGCAGGTCGTTTTTTGCTCCTTCACTTCCCAAACAAATATTCCCTTCCAAGTACAGATATTAAAATACACTTTTTATTTAAAAAAAAAAGTTTACTAGAATCATTAGCAATTTTTCCTTGCGTTATTATTTCTACCAGGAGCTTTCTATTAAGCAAAACAACCACATTCCCATCTTCTGCCCTAAATTTCACACTTGCTTTATTAGCACCAGAGGCCAGATTCTCAAAACAGCTGATTAAAAAAATCCATGCAATCTTTAGAGCACTTGGGCAAGGTATGTTTTTAAAGCACTTGAAAATGAGTCGCAACTTGTGGCTTTATACTCAGAACTGCAGCCACAAAATGTAGTAATTTAAGTAATAGACATTTGTTGGCATTTTTTTTTTTTTTTACATGAATCCATTAATATATTTTTAGAATTGCTAAATATTTAAAGCTCCAGACTGAGAGCTATTCTTGGGGTGATTTCTTCACTGAGTTGAGCTCAGGTAATGCTTTTGATCTCCATTTCCATTCTCCTTGCTGGAAATTAGCTTTTCTAAAGAAGGTATTTGCTAAGGGGAAGACCCACAGGGTGGGCCTCAAATGTAAAGAGTTAAGAAAATACATTTATCCTGATCCTTTAGTGATGGGAAGGTGTTTATTGAACAGTGTAGCAGTGTCTTGGCAGAACTTTTCCATAGGCTGAGTCCTTTCTTCTTGGCTTTTAAAAGGCAGCCAATAAGACCTGGAGGTTGTGAACTGCCAAGGAATTGGCTGATTTTCCTCCTACTGAGCAACAAGAACTCTATATAGGCAACAGGTATCCTACATCTATGTAGGTATTTATATATATGTGTATATAATACCTACATATATATATATTTATATTTATATAAATATATTTATACCCTCAGTAGGTGTGTGGATGGATAGCTGTGTCTGCATGTATTATTTACTATACACTTATAAGTGTATATGTTGTGTGTAGATGAATAAGCTCATATGTAAAGTACCATTAATAGAAGCATATATATGAAGTATATATTGCCCCCTTTTCTCTCAGTCTTCTTTGGGACTGCCTTTATTTGTTTTAAATTGCTTCTTGGCTCAATTAAAGCTCAATTCTACTGCTGATGATATTTCAGACTTACTTTAAAGCTAACATAAAAAAAATAGCAATAGCAGAATATCATTTCTATTGCCAAAATAGTGTTGCTTTGTTTTGGGTTTTTTTTTAATATAAAAACAAAAGAAGAGGGATAAAGTAGAACCCACACATTAAAAATGTGAACGTGAAAAAATGAAATGAACATACCCCCTGCAGATGGGACACAGAGAGGTCAGGACTGGGATTCGGACTGCCAAACAAGAAGTGGGGATGAAGTTGAATGCATGTGAGGGAAAAGAGCAAGGAGGGAGCTCAGGAAAGCAACTGTGCTGTGCAGAAGCAGCTCAGTTGGTGTCATTTCTTTTCACTGTGGATCCCTCCCTTACCACCCCCCACAAGAGTATTATTAATTTATTTTTAAATAGACCTTTCTGTGCTGCTTGCATTCCAATATTTCAGTTCAGTCAGGGTGCCTGGCTGTAGCTCAGCACTCCTGGACTTGCCTACTTGCTGCTGCCTGCTAATCTAGATTTATGGTGACTCTACCCTTTCCCTTCATCTCCAAGGTCCAGGGACATTCGGGCAGCCAATCTGCCCTTAAATACGTCTCTGAGGAAATGCTGCTAATTAGTATTGGAATTTACAGCCTTCCATTTTATTGACTTGTCCTACTTTCTTCGATAATTAACTAATGAGTAAAGTAATGAGCTATGTTAGTCAGTCATGATGTTCAATTAAACAGTAAATCAATTATTGAGAAGAGTTTGGGACAGCTCTCCTCTGGTTCCCAAGGCCTGCCCTGCATGGGACACTGTCCCTCCCTGGGGGTACCTGCCTTGGGGGGCTGTGTGACCATGGCCAAACCCCCCAGCAGTCCCTCTTACCTTTGTTGTCCATCCTCTGCTCAGCTCCACCAAAGCCAGCCCTGGTGGTGTGCCTTGCTGAGCTGAGCTTAATTGCAGGGAGTCCCCAAAGCCTGAGAAAAACAAGATTGCTGTAAAGGAGGGTGTTTGATGAGGGGGGGTCAACAGGGGTTACGAAGCTCATGTGTCTGTTCAGTGCTCCCCTCAGGAAGGACACAGAGGGGCTGGGTCATGTTCACGGAGCAGTGGAGATGGGGAAGGGTCTGGAGACCAGGGCTGGGGAGGAGCAGCTGAGGGACCTGTGGTGGTTCAGCCTAGAGAGGAGGCTTAGGGGAGACCTTCTGGCTCTGACATCTTCTGAAGGAGGTTGAGGTTGGACACGGAAAAAATTCCTCCATGAAAAGGTTGTGAAGCCCTGGCCCAGGCTGCCAAGGGCAGGGGTGGAGTCCCCATCCCTGGAGGGGTTTCCAGGCTGTGGAAATGTGGTGCTGGGGGATGTGATTTAGTGATGCTCTGGCAGTGCTGGCTTAGTGGTTGGACTTGATGATCTGAAAGGTCTTTTCCAACTAAAATGTGCCAGTGTCCATGGGCCTGTTTCCAGTCCTTAAAGCTCAGGTGGCTCCTTCAGGCCTAGGCCAAGTGAAAATCTTTTTTTGTGAGAAACAGACCTTTATTATCTCCCAAATATGAGTGCAATTTTTACCTGGGAAAAGTTTTGTCAGGGCAGTTTCACCAAAGGAAACTGTAGCTGGTGTCATCCCTCAGTAACTGCCCAGCTCTCTGGGTGTAATTATTCTTTCATTTGACTTTTTACCCTTCCCCATTCCCTTCAGGACTCTGGATTCCCCCTCTCTGCTGCACTGTCTGGCATTGCTCTCAAGCTCACCCTCCTGGTGACACCTGGCTTGTTGCATTTGCTGTTTCTTTTACTTTTGATTTGAAGAGTGTACTGCAGCCTAATTCCCACATAGAGCAGGCGAACCTGTCCTGAAAATTCAGCAGTCTGGGAATAACTTTGTCCTACTCATACAAATAAGAAGCTTGGACGTGGCCCCATCAAAAGGCAACTTCAGTGTGGTCAGCAGCAGTTTTTAGAGATGACAGTCATGTCACATTAAGCACTTCAAGGGTTTTTAAAGGCAATAAAAATGGGAAGCTTCTTAGATGGAGAATTTGGGTTGGGCTTAAAATTTTGACCTGATGTTCCCTGACAAACTCTGATCCAAAAATAACACTCCTTGCTGCGCCCACTCGAGGTTCCCTTTGGGTGGCAAAGTGGCACAAACAGTGGCCTGCTGTGCTCACAGGCTCTGTAGACACCCAAATATGCCTTATAATTACTCATTATTAATAACAGCTGTCATACAATGAGTTTTTCCACAGGTAGTGAGCACGCAGAAAGTTCTTCCTCCCTCCTACCCCCTCCAGCCTTCCCAGTTCAGAAGCAAAACCAGGCCAGCGAGCACAGAGAGGGGCCTGGATCCCTTGGCCTTAGTCACCCAATTGAATGGTGATTCATTAGAGAAACAACAAACCCACAACAAATCAAAGACAGCTCAAAAAAAGGCAACATAAAGTTTTCATTTCCAAACAGTTTTAATTCACTGTTTCATTTCCAAGCAGTTTCAATTCGCTGTTTGTGCTCTTCACTGAGAAGATGTGAGGAACACAAACATTCCCATATGAATTACATTACAATTTACATATGAATTACATTAGAAATATGAGCTACACTAAAGAGATAATTAGTGCTGTCCTGGGTTATGTGAGCACAAACAAAATTAAATAAGAAGGATTTCAAAGCCAAGTTCTGCTTTGCCTTCTCAACTAAGCTGGTTTAATCAGTGATAATGATGGAAATAAATCCCCTACATATAAAACAACCTGCAACTTATTGCCCCGTGTGAAATGCCTTCATGAAGCCCAGTGCCCTGGTAAATCTCACAGTCAAACCAGGAGTGCAGTGGCACCAACCAGCTGCTACAGAATCCTGGCCCCTGCTAGGTGCCCAGCAATGAAGTTGGTGATCCCTGGGGCATGTGAGGGAGCAGAACCCATGAGAGGCCAGTCGTGGAGCTGCTGGGATGGAGAGGCGGGTGTGAGGGGGTGTGTCTGGGATTTTTTTCAGCCTTATATAGGAATGAGAAAGGGTTACCACAGGATAAAACACCAGTGGCAGCAGAAAGCAGCGAGAGGGAGGGGAGCTGGGGGTGAGGAAGAGGAGAAAGCAGGATGACAATACCAAGCAGAGAACCTGTGCAGCGGTGCCTCAGCCCCTAAATAGAGCTCTGGTTTATGACTACCTTGCCTAATGAGCTAAACTCTGGTGACCATAAAACTGAAATATAATTATGACATTAAAGATGCCTATATTTGAACTTAATTATTAATTAATTTAATGAGAGAATAGGAGGCTGTAAAATTGCTAATTAAACGGCTCTGTAAAACTGCAGACGGCAGAGGATTTACCAAATGATGAATCCCACAACAGTGTTTGGGCTATATCAATATTCTATTAATATACAGTATGCCAGAGGTACTGGCTAGTAAGCTACTCACAGTTAAGCTGATGTGACAGGCATACAGAGTGAAAGGAAATGAAGGACATAAAAATTCCAGATGACAGCAACCTTGAAGATGATCCCTGCCCCCTCCCCCCTCCCCAACCTCTACAGCAATGTCTGAAATCAGCTAAATAAACTCAGAAATGTGAGAGGAGAAGGAAAAAGGGAAATGAATAAGAAAAATACATTTAAATATGTATATTTATATACATATATAAAATCAATCTTACCATCTCAAATGTGAATAAATTGGCTCGTAGCAAAGGACCCAGCTATGGTCAGGCAGCTTGGAGTTGTGTCGTGGGATGGTCAGAGCTGCTCTGGACTCGAGTGCACCAGCACAGGAGGGATGCAGCAAGAGGGATGCAGTGTGTGTGTGTGTGTGTGTGTGTGTGAAAGAGAAGCTGAGCGAGAGCAAACATCACCCTGCCTGCCTGATTAGTGAAATGAAACTGGAGTAGAACCTTCAGGGGCTGGGTGGGAAGCGCCGAGGGGACAGTTGTGGAGGGTCCCCAGCGAGGGCTGGCACTGTAGGGTTTGAGCAGCAGCACTGCCCGTGGGCCCTTCCCTGGGAGATGGGCAGGAGGGAAGCAGGGAAAAGGTTTTCTGAGAGCACCCAGCCTCCTTCAAGGAGAGTGCACAGGGGGGTGTCTCACCCTGTATGTGTCTTGGTGTTGTTTGTGACTCGTTACTGGGATAAAAGAAAAAGGGGAAAAAAAATAAGGGATTGCTTTAGTTTTATAGGAAACACTGGAATCCCCCAGTGGGAACAACCACCAGTGGTGGACCTTGTGGTCCAGGACAAATGTAGGCAGTATGTTTACATGCTTGCAAGTGTTGCTTTCTGTACATGCCACAGGGTAGAGCTTTTCCTTCCCATGCTTTGGGTTTTAAATGCCCCAGAGACACCTCTGAGAAGCAGTTGGATAACAAAGATCGAAGAGACAACACCAAGAAAACAAGGTGGGAGGAGACTCACTCCCTGCTCTAAGGAAAACAATCCAGGTCATGAAAGATCTGCCATTTCTGGAAAATGGATGGAGGATCTCAAGGCAAAGGACAGGAGTTGGCTTCACAAATCCTTTGTAAATTCTAAAGAAGCTCCAGGAAATTCTAGTGCCCAATTTTCTTCTTTCTGAGCTAGGAATAACTGTAGCTTCTTGCCTCCAATGTTCATGTTAAGAATGTTAATGGAAAGTTCCAAGTAATTTCTGAGGAAGTGATCTCTGGAAGTAGTTTTTTATTGACTAGTTTGGGACAAGACTTTAGAACAAGTCTCTTTGTGCTTTGTTGTGATTGTTTTCATGTCCACCTTGGGACATAGGAACGAGATAATTTTAAGTATCTGTGCTCTTCCCATGATGGTCCTGTTTGCTTTATCTCCAATACAAACACAGTTTGCAGTCTCTTGATAACCAGAAACCTCACTGGTAGGTTTTGAATTGGAATCTGCAGCTAAAAGAGTGGCTGAAGATGGGCTGATCCCAATTTAGAAAGCTGCTCTGTCTGGTTTCCATCCTGTAATATGTGCAATTAATAAATATGAAAGCTTTTATGCATTTATTAGCATTGTGTCATGCCCTGCAGTTTTATGGGTCCCATTTCTCAAAAATGGACTTTTTTTTTCCCCAGAAATAAATCCAGACAGATTTCCTCTGTGGTGTGAGCAGCTACCAAGCCTGCCCCTTGACTTTTGAGAGACTCAGACTCTGATTCAGTCCCAGCAATGAGATAAAAAATGAGATAAAAGTTAGAACTGGTGAGTTTCTGGTAAAAAGGAAATGCCAAATGACTCCTCATCACAGTGCAGGTTACACCTTTAGAGCATTAAAAAAATTGCTGCTTTATCTCCTCCAGAGCTGCCACATAGAATTCCAGAATGATCAGGGTTATAAGGGCCCTCTGGGGATCATCTGGTGCCACCCCCCTGCTCCAGCAGGGTCACCCAGAGCAGGGGACACAGGATTCCCATCCAGGTGGGTTTGGAATCTCTCCAGAGAAGGAGACTCCACAACCTCTCAGGACAACTCTGGTACCCTTGCTGGACAGAGGAACATGGGGAAGTTCATTACTGGTAGGTCACACTAGGTGGAGAAATGCACAGTGGGTGGCTTGAGACAGAAGGGAAAGAAGGGCAGTAAATCTGGGGGTGCTCTGATCTCCAAACAACGCAATGCAGGTGATAATGATTTAAATGATCAAGGAGGTTGTCTGGCTTCAAGTTATGCAAGTTATCTGTTACTCTGCTTTCCATTTGTCCTATTTCTATTTTCTATTTACATTTTAGAAAGCTTTCCCTTTTTCATGTGGTTGGTAAACTGCAAAATACGTGGCTAAGTATATCTCACAAATTAAGCTGCCCACTGTTGTATTTGTTGCTGATCAGAAGGATACTTTGACTGCCCTTTGACTTGCTTTTAAAACCTTGGTGTGAGGCCAGCTCTGTTTCAAACCATGGGGTGCTGCAGAGCTGAGGGGCAGCAGGGGTGAAACAGAGACATCTTTTTTGAACACACAGGCCTGGAGTCATTCTGTGCAGCACTGAGATGTTAGTTTTGACAGACAGCTTATGGGATATTGGGAGAAGGAGAGAGATCTGGTTATTTTCTGTTAGTGTTCCATGAGATCACAAGTTATCACAAGAAAGATAAAGGGGACAGCTTTGGGATCTGCCATCCAGGTTACACTTACATTTTTTCCCTTTGCCACCTTTGGTTAAATCTCTATTAAACTTGAGTTTAATCTCTGTACCCAGCTCTCCTCAATTTATTTAGGAACATCCTGTGAACTTTCCCATACCCCATATTAGATCATTATCATAAACCCTCCTCCAAAGGCAAGTGTGCAGAGGACAGCAAACAGGTTCCAGCTGCTGGGACCTCCATGGATAGTTATCCGTGGGGAACTGCACAGCCCTTCAGCTGAGGTCAAGAGCTAGGCTGAAGCCTGGCAACCTTTCCTGCTTGGCATGTGCTTGAGAATTGCTGGATACTTCAGATTTGTTCCAGATCACAAACTGGGCAAGCATCATAAACAAGAATGAGTCAGTCTTGCTGCTCCTAAACTCCAAATGTGTTCATCTGTTCCTTACTCTCAGTTCTCATTTAATTTGGGAGGACAGGAGAGGTAAGAAAACAGCCTGAGTTTGACTGTTCTCCTGCAAGCCTAAAGAACCAAGGTCTAACTTCTCTCTCTGTTCTCCAGAATTTTTTTAGGTCTTTTCCAGTACTTTTCAGGTCTTTTCTAGTATTTTTTAGGTCTTTTTCCAGCCCTTCATCCTTCACTCTAGCATTCAGAAATGGTTGTCCCACCAACCCTGGCTGCTCAGGGAGATGCTTCCCAGCCTCCTGCTGCCTTAGCCTCCTTTGGCTCCACTTTTGCTAACCCAGGAAGGCATCAGGAATCAAATCACTCTGCAGGCACCCCAGGATAACTCTTTAGCCTACTTTTTTTTCCCCCCTTCCTCAGGGTTGCTAATCGTGTTATGCTTGAACGCAAAACTTGTTACAACCCCAGTTGGTCAGAAAAGTGTTTAAAAACTGTTCTAAATACAGTTCCCTGTCCTAGATTTCAGTGGGAATATTCATACAGTTAAAAGTACGTGCCTGTTTAAGGGCTAGACTGCATTTATAGGGTAATCTTAGCCTTTAACCCCACCTTCATCTGTTGGGGCTTTTTGTTTTGTGAAATGAGACAATTTGTTGCGTATAAAAAGCTTCCCTTCTATATTAAAGGCTTACAGAGAAAGCCACAACCATGCATGACAAAGATGTTTAAAAACCCTAATAAAATAAACTGTATAAAAACAATATAGAAAGATGTAAATCCTAGCTAAAAAAAAAACATAATCTGAATGTAGCAAAGGTACCTTAGCTATATGTATGTACAGTTTGGGGCAATGTTTTCTGAAAGAGAAATTTGAATGTAGATTATTTGACATAATTTAAAGTCAATATTGCCTGGAAAAATAACAACTGTGTGTTTTCAGCACTTGAGAAAGTGAGGGTAAAAAGAAAAAAGTTAGAAAAACATCTCAGAAGGTATTCAAAAAATAAAAAGCTGTAAGGAATTAAAGGCAGGGATTGTAAAGCCACCTTTTTTCTTACATCTAGAGATGGCTTGAGGGAGGAGAGGAAGGCAGAGGCACATGTGTCTTCTCTGGAAGTTGTCTGATTCCCAGGATATGGCTGATTTAGCTGTGGCTTCAGCTTTGTGGGTGTGACAGAAATCATAAGAGCTGGGAGATAAGTCACTCTGTATCCTGGGATGAGGTAGAGAAACCCCAAAAGTTCTTGAGTTCAACAATTAGCAACAGAAGAGTTGCCTGACATAGCAAATAATTTGGAAAAATGAAGGAATAGTCTGGTCTTTGCATTAGAAAAAGTAAAATTCCATCTGGTATGAGTTTGCTCCTTGTTTACAAATGCCTTAGTTTTAATGAAGAATAGAAAGAGAGATATTCCCCATTCCCCCCCAGCAAATGGGGACCCAGCTGATGTTCTCCATCATAGGCAGGTCAGCAGGATGGTCATGGATGTCTCCTCAGATAGCTCCAGGTATCTACATGGACTTGTCCATGCCTGAGCTTTCCTGCTGGTATAAACTCCCTTCAGACATATTTCAGTTCCTTTCAATGCATCCTGGCACAGTAACCTGGTCTATCCCTGCAAACTGACAGGCTCAGGGAGCTGGGGTTGTTCAGCCTGGAGAAGAGAAGGCTCCACGGAGACCTTAGAGCACCTTCCAGTGCCTCAAGGGAGCTGATCCAAAGCCTGGAGAGGGGCTGTTTCCAAAGGCCTGCAGTGAAAGGCCAAGGGGCAATGGTTTGAA
>JAOEGS010013850.1:26920-42507 GCA_025447755.1 Corythornis vintsioides | reverse complement strand
GTTAAATATATATTTTTTAATTTGAAATATAGATTCATATATGCTATATATATATAGCAGATAGATAGATAGATAGCATAAAGACAAATCAGAGGTAACACTATTGTTTTTATCACTATAGTCTGACTTACCAGATAAAAGAAGTTGATCCATAAAAACTAGTTGGGCACGTAATTCCAGCCAGATATTAGTTTTGAGACTTGTATACACTTGAAAATTTGCAAAAATAGCTCGTTTGAAATAATTGCTCTGGAACAGCTATTTGGGCAGAAAGCTGTAGGGATATTTCTCAACCATTTTAGATTAGTTATCTGAGTACATTTCTAAGTATAGACAAGCTCTTGTGATGTGTCCTGCCAAATGAAGATTGTTCTTTTCAATTAGCTCTCATTAAGGAAGGCAGAGTGGGGTAAAAGTAAGCTCCTCATTAAGTATACACTTGCATATTTATTAAGCAGAAGCAAGAATACACAAATTCAATTTCACATATGGTTTTTCACCCCTTGAGCAAAGCAGGGCACCTGAGCAAGCCAATGAGCCTTAAATGTGTCTGGAAAAGGTTGGTCTGGTGTTTGAGGGGATTGAGCTGATGGGAACACTCCCCTCCTAGTTGAGGGTCTCAGTTGTGGTTATCACAGTTATGAATTATTCTTATTGCAAGAAAAGGTTGTTGTGGAAACATCTGATGTTTGGGCTGTTGAGGTTTTTTTTCTCCTCACGATTTCTAGCTCGATTTTGAAGCGGGACAGCAAGGAGTTGAATTTCAAGGCAGCATTTGCAGGGGCAGGGAGTGAAAACTCCCTATGGCAGCTGTCAGCTTCTCCACAAAAATCAGAGTTGCCCCTAAAAATCTTCTCCATTCCCTGGCTGTGGTGGTTCAGGAGCAGCAGAGTGAAGCACTGAGTTAGAGGAGGAAACGTGGTACCTGTGAGTAGCAACCATGTGGGACCTCAGAGGCCTGTGATGAAGTTGCTCCCTGTGCCTGAGCTGCTGCCCATGACTTTCTCCTGGTCTAGAATACTGTGTCACTGGGAAAAAAAAAAAACCCAACAACTTTGTAATTCTTTCTAAAACCCTGAAGAAATTGCTCCATGAATATGAATTAAAAGCCAGACTGTTTATTATACATATTTAGATCCTAATTGGACATAGATTATTGCCCAGGCCAGACTAAACGCTTTTAATTTACCAAAGCAATGCCTGGCTATAAAGAGAGGGTGAAATAAATGTTTAATATATCCTATATCATCTTTCCCAAAATGGTTTCTATTTATCATCTAAGTACCTAATCAATGTGACTACATATAAAATCCCCCCATTTTCTAGTCCAGTAATAAGTACATGCAAATTATGTTGTCATATAAGCATACTGGCTCAAAAAGATCTATACCAGCTATCAGACGAGTTGGCCGTTATCTTAATTATGAAAGGATTATCCACCTAATGGCCAGGCCATAATATAATGGGAGTTGTGAAATATGAACAAGCTCTAGCCATGTTTACCATTAATTCAGGCTGCACTTCGATTCCCATTCCCCCCGTTTCTGCTGTTTACTTTTGTTAATGTTTATTTGTCCCTTTGTAAGCAGCAGCGTGGTGCAGCATCCCATCAGCCACACTGGGAAAGCTCCAAAGGGCCATCCCAAGTATATTAATCCTCCATAAAAATAAATAAGCTATATGAGCAAGCACATTTCTATATGGCTGGAGTGGCAGCGCTGGCAGCTGGAGCACGAGGTGCTGAGACTCTCTGTGCCAACGCTGAGATTCATGCGTGAAAAAGCTCTTTGTAGTAGCTGGGTTTTCTCCCTGAGATGGGTTTTGTTGGGGGATTTATTGTTGGGGTTTGTTTTGTTT
Organism: Corythornis vintsioides; assembly: GCA_025447755.1. Taxonomy (NCBI): domain Eukaryota; kingdom Metazoa; phylum Chordata; class Aves; order Coraciiformes; family Alcedinidae; genus Corythornis; species Corythornis vintsioides. The sequence continues at coordinate 40,650 of JAOEGS010013850.1, read as the reverse complement.
TGTTTCCTATCAGTAAAGATTTTTCCATACTTGAGCTGCTGCCTTTATCCTGCTGTCTGTGGGAGTCCAAATGCCTTCCGAAGGGTGGGAGAAAGGCAAGGGATCCAAAGAGGATCAGGTGACCCAAGAACCACGTTTCACAGTTGGGACTTTGCAAATACATTATAAGAAAATGAAGAAATCAACCCCCTTCTCTTCCCAATGTTCCATTTCCTCTGCTGTATTTCCTGAAAGCCGCCCAAGTATAACTATTTATTTTAACTAAAGTAATCAAGATTAATGTCAGCAGTTATGACACACGCTGTTTGCTAAAGAACACATAGAACAATTGCTCAAGGCAAGCTTCATTAAGAAATCAGATAAAATTAGTAAAACTGATTATATTTCAAAACTCAGCAGCGGCAGCAGCTCAAATTGCCATTCAGGAGTCTCCAATTAACACAATTGGTCTTGTTCACAATCAGCTTTGTAATCTCATTAGCCTATTATATTTTAATCATTGGGATAACTGCACAACAAAACTTATTTTGTTTTTGCACTGACTGCTGGTAGTGTCAGTGGACACACAAACATACTTCTCCTTTCTCTTTGTCTTTCTTTCCCTTTTATTTTAAGTTATTTTTTTCCCTTTTCAGAGAACAATGCAGACTCCTTAGAGCATTATCCTGGTTACAGATGATTACCATACACTCCGTCAGTGCTGGGGAACGCTGACAGCAGGCATCTAATTTGGCATTAATTGGCAGGGGACTAATTGCATAACTGATACTGCTTGTGAAACTTAAGGTAGGGACAGTGGGAAGTATCAGGGAAGAGGGAGAGGGGGAGAAGGAGCCTGGAGACAGCTGGGTGGACACACAAACAGAAGTCTTTTGCCTCCTTGGTGTGCTGCCTTGTTTCACAAATGTGTTCCAGGGATATTGGCCCTTGTAAAAACACAAAGTCTTTCTGTCCTTTAGGTACTGGCAGTCTGCAAATACCTCCAATACCAGTGTTTCATTGATATTGAGTATTGCCTGCTGCAATGAGATTATGTTCTATTGATGGGAACTGGGGTGTAACACAGCCATCTACAGAAAGCAATAGGTTGCCCTATTTTCCAGCTGAAAATGCTCTGTATTTTATGAACTGCCTCTATCTTGCACACCAGGGATGTCTCTGTGGCTAAAGCCATAATAGGATTTTCCTAAATGATACAGACATACAAATATTCTGACTGAGCACTTTTCTGGGCTCCTCTTATTTACCAGCAAGCTTTGATACAGTATTTTGCTTCCATCTTTTAAAGGACATTTTCAATTTCCCATTTCCCTTCTGAGTGCTTCCTGTAAAGGTGTCAATAACCACTAATTGCGTTCTGCTTGGCCAGTCTGCAAATCAAAACAGCAGAGGCAGCAAGCCAATATGCATTCAAATCCCCTTACTTGGCTGCCTCATTCTCAACTGGAAAGATAGGAGAAGGCAAATATTCCTCCAGTTGTATGCTGGGAAATTCAGAGTTGCTTCTGTGATCTCCCAAGATATCGACGTGGCTGCTGCTAATTCCCAGAGTTTTATTTTAAGAGGGTTACTGCTGGGGGTATTTTTGATGGTGTTTCTTTTATCTCAGGTCCAGGAAATGGTGTTGCTTAGATCAGAGCAAATGCAGAAGGAAATAAGAGCAGAGGGTGTGTGATAATTAAATTAGGAGCTCACTTCCAGTGGCAGAACATGGTGATTTTACTGTATCAGTGGCCTAAGCAAGGGATGGGTGTGATTTAGCTTCTCTGGATATCATACAATGAAAGAAGTAATTGACTTGATTTTTGCTCCTGTTTGATGACTTCCATGTCAGCAGGGTGTTGATATTTTTATTTTTTTAATCAATTGGTCATGCCACAGTGTTAGCTGCCTAGTTTCTGCTTGTAGTATTCAGCCTGGACTTTGGTTGGGAGCAGTTTGTCATCAGCATTTGACACTGCAGTTCAAACCTCTTTGATTTCACACTGTTGTGAGGGCCATTTTCCTTTCCTGGGTTGAAGAACAAGTTTTCCAGGGCATTCATCCACCAAGAGAGGTTCCAAAACCAGTTTCCACAGATATTTTTCCAGTTTCACTTAAAATCTTCATCTTGGGCAAAAGCTTCCACCAGAAAAATCCATGTACAGAGAGAACCCTTAGAAGAGGGACCTCCAGAGGTGACAAAAGCACCAGCTCAGAGTGACTGAAAGCCCCCAGTGCCTCATTTCCCAGCCCATTTGGCTCTGAAGGAAGAGCAGAGGTGACAACCCTGATGTCTCTACCCACCATGGCCCATTCCAAACCACAGTTAGCTCAGCTACCAGAGGATCACACACCTTGTATTTCTGGTGCCTGTTGGGATGGCTCTTCCTGATGAGGATTATCAAGTCACAGGCATTTTCCCTTGTGGATCCAAAAGCAATTTGCCTCTCTCAGGTGCATAGTCAGGTGCAGGAAGATAAATTGGTGTTGAAAGAGAGCATGGGAGGATAGATTTTTCCTTTCATCTGGTAACAAGCATGTCTCTCTGCTTTTATAATAATCAGGCATTTACTCCATGACCTTTTTGGGGGACAGTAGTTTGAATAGATGATAATTTTGTTAATGTTTTGCCTAAATAACTCCCACTGTTAGTTGGTTTTAGTTTGTAATCAACTTACCACCTTGTACATATTTCATTAGTAAGTGAAAGACAAAGAGTCTACTCTGAGATTGGACAAAGAGATTGGACTTAAGAGACTGGAGAAGCAAGTGATGAGAGGCTTGTTCTCATACCAAATCCTGTAAGGAGAGGGGGTCTAAGATACAGTTCAAGCTGTTGCTCACTGTTATTCTGGAAATAACAGCTCTGGCACCATGGTACAAGCAGCTGAAGGTGAGGCAAACCTGGCACAACTTTGTTGTGAAATATTCAGTGAGGCTTCTTTTGTTGTGTCCCCAGATTTAAGAGTTGCTGGTTGCTCCTTTTATGCCTAGCTCTTGGGATGAAAGTGGGCTCAGAAGGGCCCCCATCTCTGGATCATCCATGTACCAGTCCCCCACCCCACACCCTGGGTGTTCTACCTGGTCACTTCATTGCACAAGTCTGTTGGTGGGATTTCTACCTTCTTGTAAAGCTTTGCTGGGATGGGAGCCTAGGCCAACTCATTCTTAGTACCAAGTGATGCTGTGCTACCCAGATACTAGAGTGTCAGCCAACCCAAACTGAGGCTGTTTAGTGCTATAAGTCCTGGTTTCTGACAGCTGCTGGCTTACTGGTGTATGTTGTTCACCAAGCATACTTTGCATGAGTTGTACAGGTGATGGTCTCAGTGGCAGCCAGCGGAATCACACAGTGGGCAGATTCATGGGCAGCAGATGAATTGAGGAGGGAGGAAAAGCTGTTGTGGTGTTTAAATGGAGTTGAAATCTGCTTCAGTCTGTAATTGAGCATTTCTGCCCTGTAAGGAGAGCCTCTGTTGCTGTCACTCATGCTGACCCATACCATTATCTTTTCTTTTGCTCCTGAGGCTTAACCCTGTTGACTCCAGTGCACCTTGCAGCACACTGCTCACCAGCAGCTGCAGTCAGAGGCTGTGAGAACACCCTCCCTCACTGCCTCTGCAGGGTGTATTGGAAGGAAAGTCAATGAGGTTAAGCTGCCACCTCCTACAGCCACCCAGGAGACAAGAAAGCTACTCCCAGGCAGTGGACTAGAGTATTGAAAGCCATGGTAAAGCCTCTGTACAAACACAGGCACCAGGCCAGCTGGGAGACAATCCTGGCGTCATGCTGTGAGACACCACTGTGATATGATGTCAAAAGTCCATTCACTGCTTAGGTATTTTCTTATGACAATATTTGTGGCAATTCTGAAAGGCTAGTGTAGCTTTATAAATGCTCTTCAAAACAATCATTTATGGCACTGGAGAAAGAAGTGTTTTTTTCTTCACAATCCAGACTAACTTATTTATTCATCTATGTCTTTGCCCTGCACCAAGGAGGTTGACATTGTCTGTAGATCAGGTTCTTTGCAGCACCAGCCAGACATTTTAAGCCTGAGAACACGGTGAACACACTGCATATGGCCAAGCTGGCTTTTAACAGGCTGCTCACACTTGGGTGGAATCATCAGGTTTGTCCCTTGCAGAGCAGCTTCTCCCTCCATGGTGGGGTAGGGTGAGCCCTGCGGACACAAAGAGCCAGGCACAGCCTCTCCCTGCCTGCTTCTCCCACGGCTGGCGAGCAGCTCCTGCTGCTCTCTCTTTCTGCTGATTTCCAGGCTGGGCACACAACGACTCTGGAAAACTATAAGCAAAGCAAATTAAAATTATGTGCCTTGGCTATATTTTTTTTGCACCAGCGAGCCCTCGGTTCAGCTGGAGAAGTTCATTGTCAGTCTTTGCGTGCGACAGCGGCTCCCTCAGCAGCTCAGACAGCAGCAGCAGATGGGCCGAAGAGTTATGTTGGGGAGCCTGCCCACCCCTCCTTGCTCCTCCTGGCTGGCTGGGAGCTCCCATTCCGTGCTGTAAAATCACCCAGCATGTATCCCAGTGCCAGCCCCAGCAGCCATGACAGAAAAACCCTGGGACAAGAGGCAAAGGCGGCTGTGGGACCCAAAGATGCCTGGGGATCCCAGGATCCTGCTTTCTGCGGTCCCAGGTTGCGTTCCCTAGTTAAGCACCATCAATATCAATACTTAATGGTATTCTCTAAGCTCAGGCAGGGAAGAAAATAGGGTTGTTATCTATCAAAGCACATTTTAGTTTTTGACAAGTCAAAAGCAGCATGGGGAATGCAGTAAGTCTGAAATGAAAGCCTAAAAGAAAACTCATATAACATCTGGTGTCATTTATCCCCTGTTGGCCTTTCATAGTGTGATATGATGAGCTTGTTCTGATTTAAGATCAGATGATTTAGTTTGAAAGAGGGGAGTGGGGGATGCAGCCAGTCTGGCAGCAAATTGGGATACAAAATCTGCTCAAATAATTGGAAACACGACAGATTTTCCTTAACTGATGCCAGTGGCATCTTAGTTTATCCATCTCTCTCAGCTGAATTTGTTAAGTGCATTATCTTATTGGTTTTAAAGTTTTCATCTCACTTATTTGCAGGGGAGAATGTGAGCAAATCAGTCATGATGGATTGCCTAATTTTCTGGGCTGAATAAACTGGTTTTATAAGACTGTTGATTCCTGGGTTATTAGTTAATAGAAACATTTATCAATTTCTTTACAGAGAAAGAGAAAAAAAAACCCAACCAAAAACCAACTTTAACCAATGATTGCATTTTCAAACTTTCATTAATGTTTCCACATAACATTTAGTGTTGGACATGAATATGGTAATCACAGATTGAGGACTGGCTCGAAGCAGATTTTATTCTTTTCTTTGGTCCTTCCTCCTCTTTTTTCCACAGAAATTCAAAAACCAAGTCAAAGCAAAAGGATGTCATTAGATTGGTAATTATATTGAGTGTTCTTTGATCAAGAGAAGGATCATTTCCTAGCTAGCAAATGGGATGCCTGTTTCAATGAGCAATTTTCTTTACACCAATGGCCTGATTCTGTGAGCTTGAACCCAGAGGACTTAGCAGCACCTCCCAGTGCCAGCCAGATGCCAGCTCCGACTTCTGTGGGGCATAAGCACAGTGTTAAAGTTACCTACTTTATAAATCCCCTGAGGTTCTTTGGTCCTAAATCAATACTCATCTTTTTGTTTGGTTCACCATGGAACCTCTGGAAGTGTTGGTTTGCTGGTAGAGATCTAATATAATCTATAAAGTGACCCTTTTTTTAAGAAATATTTTTTTTTTTTTTTTTAAGAGAAGGACTCTTCTGTTTTATCAAACGTCAGGTCTGAGTTTTATCAAAATTAGTTTTTAAATGCAATGTTTCTAAGCAGTGAAGCCTGCAGCTAGCTGACTAGATGTGGCACTACACACTGCCCCGGCTGGTGCACACAGGGGAGAAGAAAGGCCCTGTTGCCCTCACCCAGGGGGTAGCTGTGCCCCTTACCTACACATTATAAAGCCCTTTGCATAAAGGGCCTTAATATAACTAAGAATCTTTGCACATTGATCAAACCCAAGTATCATTTAAAAAGACATCAAGTTGGGAGCAAGAATACATCATGTGTGGACTGGTGAATAATGAACTCATGTTCTAAATGAGATGCAGCACCTCCATTAAAATTTTTTTTTAACACCTCTATTTCCATCTCCCATCTCCTTTTTAACATCTCAGATACCTGTGTCAAGCCTTGGTTCCCAAAGTGCAAAAGACATTTCCTTCAGAATAAGAATGAAGGGAGTTTTAAAAAAAAAACTTTTATGCGAGTAGACTTTGCTGTGAAATGTTATCTTTTGTTAGTTCAAAGGTTTCTGAAGATATAAATTCTTCACAACTGCCCTGAGGTACTGAGAATGTAAATTGAATACTTTACAATTTGTAGACTGTTCCTGCAGTAATGTGTATCTCCTCTGTGAGCCAGTGTTTAGGGATTTTTCAATTACTGTAGTCTGAAAACTCTCCGAGATTCTTTAGGGCAGAAAAAGGCTTCCTTCTCAAAGTTGAGTCACTGATGTTCAAATTAGCTGCCAAAAGCATTCTAATGATCTGTGTTCCAGATTTTTGCTAAACAGGGAAAAAAAATTGGCCCATTTCACCAGGGGAAAGAAAAAAAAAGGAAAAAAAAAAAAAAAAAGAAAAAATCCCAGGCTTTTCCTCCCCCCCTGTATGGATTGGAGGGTTAGGCGTTCTGCCAGGGTCAAGAGTGAGATGAATTGTTGACAATAAGTACACCTTGTTCAGTGGGTCAAGGTCATTATTAAGGGATTCAAATGAACTTCTTTACATTTCCAGGGCTGTAGCATATGTGTGGCCTCCAGGCTCAGAGTGTTTTTTAATAGCTTTTGTGAAGCTGTAAGTTAAATGATAAATTGGTTGAGTATGTCTTTAAACTCTGAACGTTTTCAGGCTCGTATACAGCACTCCCCAGCTTTTATATACTGTGAGCAAATGCATTTTACAGAGCACAGTGCAAACGGTCAGAAATACCCACCTTGTGCCAGCTGATTGTGATTTAGCCCTGGTTACTGTAGGCTGCTCTTGCTGCAGTTTATTGCCACCGAGGTCAATAACTAATACAATTTAACAGCTAGTGCATTTCTAATAAGTCAGAGATCCTGGTGTATTTCTGAACACAATGTGCATTGAGAATAGTGCTGCTAAAAGCACACAGGTACTGGGGCTACTGGAACTCCATCGTGTTCCTAACTCCTTAGCACATTGGGAAGAGCTTCCATGACTGCCAGCAGCACTCGATCCACCTGATTGTCCAGGGCTGAGCTGCTTTCTGCTTTGAGAGGGGATGGGTGGACTGTGGCACCAGGTTAACTCATCTCAGGGATCTTTCCCAAAGCCCTGCATTGGTCATCTCTCTTCAGATGCAGCACTGATGGAATTAGTCCCCAGAGGAGGACCTGGGTTGCTTTGCTTATGTGGTTCCTGCACCACAGTTGGTCATTTGGAGCAACTTCTGGCTCCAGAATTGAGGGGTGTTCTCTGATACTTAAAAGGCAGCAGATTAGAGAGTGGTGAAAGGCAGATTTGTGCTTGGCACGAGTGGTGGAATTCACTACCACGAGGTGACATGTTCTGGCTTTTGGGTGTGTGGTCTGGCAGGGAGCTTTGTCTGGGTAGGAATTCTTCTTCATGCAATGCAATGAAAGAGGGTTTCAATGCAAGGAGATGCTCAGAAACAGAACTTTGAGCATCATGTCAGGGCTCAGGCATCCTCAGAAGCCTTGGAAGAAAAAAAACCAACCACGTCACAGTTGATGAGCCTTCCTTAACCAATCACTTGTTAAACTCCTGTGATCATTCTCCATCAATAACATGGCTTTAAAGCAGGCAAATAAGGGCACTGACAGTTAGGTTATGAGAGACAGTTAAATCCCATGAGACCCAGGCAGTAAAGAGACAAAAGCAGTTTGGTGGAACATCCAGCAGGCACGAGGGGATTTTCCACACGGGTTTCTCAGCAACCCAACTTTTTAACCTCGGATCTTTCTCTCTGGCGCTATTTGCACGGATTATCCAGTATAACTGGGCCAGATCATGCAGTTGGATGTGTTTATTTCTGGGTGAGCGGTTCCTGAGATCCGATCCGTTAATGTTTCTGGGATTATGGAAGTTCCGTTTATCCCCCCGCCCTGTTCCCGACCATGTCGCTCCCTCGCCGGCCAGGGTGACACAGCCGCCGTCAGGCCCGTTCCCTGGCAACCATCCCATTTCTTGGCTCTTTCAGCTCCAGCCGAAAGCCAGTCCGAGTCACCCCGCTCATCTCCAGTGTATCAGACAGACACAGGCTCCGGTTAATCTCGTTAGCACAACGAGGCGGTTTTCAAACATTGCAGCAAATCAAATCATCCCTAAGGACCGGGCTGGGGGGAGGAGAAGGAGACGAAGGTCGAGCATCAAAGGTGGAATTAGCAGGGATGGGGACCGGCTGCTACCTGTCTGCTGTCAATGAGCTCCTTCGGCGGGTCCTGCCAGTGCCACCTCCCTCCCTGCCATGCTCGGGCAGCGATGGGCAGCGGGCGAGGGATGCTCATCTATCTGCGAGGAAAGAAGCAGCTTTGATGGTTCCCCAGCGGATGTAATTGTGCTCATTACTGCCCATTTACATTTCATCACTCGATTATCGCCGATGCCTCATTACTGTTGATAAGGGTTTGCTGTCCAACTACTTCCTAACTATTCATTCCTGAGCTGCGCTGTCACCAGGCGGACCCGGGGACGGGGGAGAGGGGGAGGAGAGACAGGAGGTGAGAAAGGTCTTCTATCAGATTTGATTAAAGGCTGTGATTTAAATCGATATTTAATAAAGTGGCTGCTGCCACATAACGCTCGCAATTCCCCGTGCAGGCAGCATCACGAATCCGAGGGCCCTGCCGCCTGCTCCATAACTCAATTGGGTTTTGTGCGCTGGTCTGGCACCTGTGTCCCTGGGCACAGCGCTGGAAGGTAATGGGTTTATGAGCCGATGAACAGAGCTGATAGGTTCTAAATGGATTAACTAGGTGTCTGCAGCCCAGTGATGAATACATCAGGAGAAAAAAAAATAAAGGAGAGAAAGGAAAAAAAGGGGGGGGGAAATCGTCTGCATAAGCAGAGAGTGCTAGAATGTGTTGAGAGGCCCTGTGGCTGGCAGGAGCCCCCCGGGGTGCTCACGGCACTGCTCAGGTCCCTGCCAGGCGCGCTCTGGGCAGCGGTGCCGGTAGCGGGCACGGGGCTGCCCCAGCCTCGCTGCTGCCGGGTGGCATCACCCGCCCGCCGCTGCTGCCAGAGGCCGGCTGGGATCACAGAATGCTGAGAGACCTCTGGAGAGGTCCAACCCCCCTGCCAGAGCAGGGTCACCCAGGGCAGCCCACACAGGAACAGATCCAGGTGAGTTTGGAAAGCCTTCAGAGAAGGAGACTCCACAGCCTCTCTGGGCAGCCTGTGCCAGGCTCTGGCACCCTCAGCGTGGAAAAGTTTCTCTTTATGTTTCCAAGGAACCCCCTGTGCTCCAGTTTGCACCCGTTGCCCCTTGTCCTACCACTGGACATCCCTGGCTCCGTTCTCCCGACCCCCGGGGTGCCTCCCCTGCCTCCTGCGGTGGCTGGACCCGCCCCGCTCGGGCGTTGGTGGCGCTGGCCAGAGGCTCTCGCTGCTGTTCTAGCGGGTTCGCTGTAGGGCAGATCCCTGCTTTGCTTCTTTCTAAGTGATTAAATCACGAGAGTGACCAAAGCAATGTTATCGTCTTCCCATCTAGGGATAGGAACCAACAGATTAAATAATCTGCCCCAAGATTGCATAGGAGAGCTGAAAATTGAACCCGAATCTCTTAAACCCAAGTCTAACGCCCTCAAAATGAAGTCATCCTTCCTCCTGTGGAAGGGGCCAAGGAGTCTCCTAGTCCAGGATTGATCTACGGAATATGTGGTAAGTGGAAAATGAAATCAGCGAGGCTTTAGTGCTGACCTCTCTTTACTGCTGTGAAGCTACCAACAGTACAGCAGTAGGTTGGAGAATTTAGTGGAGTTTTATGTCTTTCCTACCACGTTTCATATCAGCTAACAAGATCCACGTTTTGTAAGTGCCATCACCTGCCACAGCACTACAGAAGAAGGTAAAAAAAAGATCTAAGTCGTGTTAATGTGTGCTGATGTTACCCAGATAAATGAGTCAGTGATGCTGCTTGTCACAGCTCCCCTGGAGTTAACCAGCCTGGATGGAAGGAGGCAGCTCCTCTTTAGAATCCATCTCCTTTCCACCAAAAACTGGAAAACTGAACATTTATTTTTAATTTGAAAAATACTTCCAGAGTGCTCCTGGGAGTTCTAGTTTGGATCTTTCAGCTGCCATTGTTCTGGCTGCCTGATTCTCCCTCAGTAGATTATACGTTGCATAGAGCGTTCACCTCTTGCTGAGCTGCTGCAATGAATTATGGAATCCACTGGGTTCCCATGGGAAATGAGGTCTGAAATTTCAGTACCCCAGATATTTCCAAATTGAGATCTCTGGGTTGTTTGGGTTTTTTTTTTTGTTTGTTTTTTAAAGGTAAAAAAATATTTTGCAGAAATGGCAGATTGCCTTTTTTTGTTGTTGAAAACAGAGTAATTTTGAGCCTTAAATATGAACTGGGTAGGCACAGCGGGTAGATGTTCACTATGTTGTTGCACATAAAAGCCATTTCCTGATCGTGTTAAGCTGTGATTCCAAACGTCTGCCCAGCCAGGATCCCTCCAGGATCAGCAAGTTCTCTGAGGGTGCCGAACATCTCCTCTTTATTTGAGATATTGCTTTTCCCCTCACTTGCTTTTGAAATCCTTGTTCCAATTTTTTTGGCAAGTCTGTTTCCGAAAGGAAGAAAAAACAAAAACAAAACCAAAACCAGTGGTATGAGTTAAAAAAAAAAAAACCAAACTCTCCCTATGCAACAACATCTACAACTAAATTGTTTGCAATTAGAGTGGCTGGAAATGTTCAGCATTATTCAGACCATCTGGGTAAACTATACCATGCCATCTTAGATATAGCAAAATGCATTCAAAAGCATTAGGAGAAGGAGGATTTTGTTTTGAGAAACATTTTGGAAAAGGAGACAAAAGTTATAGTCACAAAGGCAAAAATATCCATTAGTGGATGACCAGAAAACTGTTGGCTTCTCATTTTCCTCTTTTACCTATGAACATTACTGTTGAATCATTCTTCTCTTGAGATGTGATTTGATTTTGTAGATAGATCACTCCTTCCACCCTTAAAAATATGACTGTTGCCAACGCCTCTTACATCAGTTCCTCAGTGTGACTCCAGTGCAGGCAGTTGGGAAGATGTTCACACTCAGGTCACTGTACTCAGCATGGGAGGAAAGAAAATGCAGCTTCTTCTATTTGGTTAATCAGGAGATACTAAAGGAAAACCTTACACCAAACCAAAATCTCTGTCTATTTCCAAGTGCAATGTGGAAAACAGAGAAAAATGCATTCTTGGTATTTTCATATCAGAATGATCTATTTTATTAGAGATATCAATTAAATATTCCTACCCTTCCATCCAGTTATGGAGGAAGAGTAGTTGCCTTCTGGCTGCGTGCAGCCATCTGTTCAATGAAAGCCATGGATCCTTGAGTCACACAAAGGGGTGACTCAGGAGTGAGGTGACCTTGAGACACTCACTGACACACCAGCTCTGCTGCTGTTGTCGTGGGTTGGGATCCTGCATCACACTTGGCTTTGCCTCCTGATGGGCCTCAACTTTCTCCCCTGGAAGATGGAGATGCAGTTGGATAGAATTGCTTTGGGCTCACCAGGAGGTAACATGCCATAGGGTGCCTTTTGATTCTCCTTAGGAAAGGTTTCTCTCCTTCTGGTTGCTGACCTCAGGAGAAAGGAGAGAGTTCATAGAATCATAGACTGGTAGGGGTTGGAAGGGACCTCTAGAGATTATCAAGTCCAATCCCCCTGTCAGAGCAGGTCACCCAGGGCAGGCCACCCAGGAACAGATCCAGGTGGGTTTGGAAAGTCTCCAGAGAAGGAGACTCCACAACCTCTCTGGTTCTTGGTCATCCTTCTCACATGATCCCTTTAGCTTGGGTGCCTTTGCCAGCACTCGCTTCCTCTTGCTCCTCCATTCCTGCAAGCACCATTACAGTCACATTCCTTCTGGGCTCACCCCATGAAGGATGGAGGGCACACGTGTGTGTGTTTGTGTGCTGAGGAGCATTTCACAACCAATTTCTTCTACAGAAAGAAGCTTCTAGAGAAACCTTGCAGCACTGAGCTATGCAAAGCTGCCCATAAAAATTGTTTAGGGTGCTGAGCACTCACAGCCCTCACGCCAAGAAGAGCAGTGTGGGTGCTCAGCTCCTCTACATCTTGGCCATGGATTTAGTCATCCCTTGACTGAGAAATATTTTGCAGATGCAGCTCAGTGAAGGCATCTGGACCAAGGAAGATAATTAAACCAGGATAGAAACAAACTCCTTTTGTAACCTAAAGAAGATTTGACCAACCGAGTCCCTTTGTTTGCATCAGCTAAACATTTGTGCACAGAAATCCAACGGTTAGAATAAATATTTGGTGCCTATTTGGTAATATTCATGAGATGCATTTACTTGTTTAGATGTTTCCAAATCTACATACCTAAACTTTAAGCATATGTGCAATCAGCTTCAGATTTTCCAAACAGAAATAGATCAAGAAAGGGGAGAGAAAAAAAAAGCATCTGCTCCTCAGCTAATCAAACCACCCAGGGAGATTGTCCGTAAACACTGCACCAACCAGGTCCTCCTGCCCTCCTGGTCCTTCCGTGTTCTGTTGTGTAGAGGTTGTTAACTGGAAGCAGATCCCACCACACCACAGGGCACCTCTGGGGAAGCTTGTTTAAGAAAGGGCAAAATGTGGCCGAGTGGCAAACACTGGCAAAGCACTGGAGTGAGGGGGGAAAAATGTGAGAAACAGCTTTCTGAGCATTGAGGCGGGAGAAGGAAAGGGAAGAGGGGGAAAAGGTGCTCCCCAGAGAGACCCTGTGGGGCAGGTGGAGCTGGGAGTGAAGGAATGAAGAGAAGGTGGATAGGAGGGTGAAGGTGTTTTTCTTTTTTTGTCTTGTTTTCTCACCATCCAACTCTAGTTTAGCTGGCAGTAAATGAAGTTAATTTTCCCCACGTCAAGTCTTTTCCCCATGAAGGCAATGAGTGAGTGATCTCCTCATCTTTACCTTGACCCATGAGCTTTTCTACCTTGTTTTCTCCTCTCTGTCCTGTTGAGGGGGAGGTGAGAGAGCAGCTGGGTGAGCATGACAACCCTCCACAGAGGGAAGGCACCACAGCACTAAATAAGCAGATTCTCTTGGCCAAAACAATTGCCACCCTTTTGAGTATCAGGAGGCAATGATGAGCTAGGTCATAATCAAATGACTGGTGTGAGGGTGTAGCTGCTTTAGCCATCAGAATTTCCTACCAGCAACAGCCACCATTGAGTTTTGGTGGTTTGCTGTTTATTTTTACTCACTTATGGTCTCCTGCCACTCGTGACAGGCTGTCAGCTGCATGTGATGTTCTCCCTTAGAGGGGTCTTTCTGGCAGATGTGTTGTCATGTTGAAACTGGTGGTGGGAAAGGAGTGGGAGAGCATCTCCCTGCTGAGGAGAGGCTGAGGGAGCTGGGGCTCTTTAGCCTGGAGGAGACTGAGGGGGGAGCTCATCA
>JAOEGS010013850.1:0-26820 GCA_025447755.1 Corythornis vintsioides | reverse complement strand
TGATTCTGTGATTCTGTGAGTAGTACTGGTTCATGCTGGGAAGACCCAACACAAGCAGTATGGAAAAGGGCTAATGTATTTTTCCTCAATGGAGTTGTCACCAGCCCTGCTGGTCAGAAGAAAGCCTGTGCCAGTAAGGAATGGTGACTGGAAGAGCCCCAAACCCATGGCAGGGGGGAGGTGACAAGGTGCTTTCATTTCTTATACCCAGGGTATGTGGTGCTAATGGTGTTGCAGCCAGGTCTGTGACCCCTGCCAAGTGCCCGGGAGTTACCACCCTGTCCCCTCACAATCCCAGTTCCACCAGATCACCATGTGCCACGCTGGGCTTTTTCCAGCTGGGCTGCAAGGAGAGTTTGTGCCTAAGCAAGGTGTTTTGGAGCTCAGCCATGAGGTGGCTCTGCCCTGGATTTGCAATATGCTGAAACATACTGAGGAGGTTGCTATAAGATTTTTTTTATTCCCCCAGTTAATGCCATGCCAGCTCCTGACTGTAAGCAGAGCTTAGAGCAGTAGCGAAGATGTATAGAGAAATTACTTCAGATTTATTTACAGAGGCTCATTTGTGTTGAACTAGCAGTTTTCTATTGTGTCAGCAATTTTCTATTGCATTTATTTGTTACTGTGACATTAGGCAAGAGTACAATCCTATTAAACCTGTACATTACATTTCACAGAATTGTAAGCCTTTTCTGTTTCACAGAATGAGAAGAAATGAATTCTTACTGCTGAAAATTCCTGATACAGCAGGAGAATAAAGGAATATAGTCACTGTCAGGGTAGGAGTTTGATTTTTTTTCTTATTTTCTTTTTTCTTTAAATACCTCTGTGTTTTATAGTAACTTTATTCCTAAAATAAAATTTACTGCTTTGTTCCTTTCTTCTGGATGATAAGGAGGACACTGAGACTGTTGGTGAAGAACTAGAGAGGAATGTTAGCACTGTTCTCTCCAACTGGCAAGACAAAAAAGCTGGGTAGGGACTTGTTACAAGGACTTGTAGTGACAGGATGAGGGGTGATGGCTTCAAACTGTCAGAGGGAAGATTTAGATTGGAAATTAGGAAGAAGTTCTTCATTCTGAAGGTGGTGAGACACTGGCACAGGCTGCCCAGAGAAGCTGTGGATGCTCCATCCCTGGATGTGTTGGATGGGGCTTGGAGCAACCTGGGCTAGTGTTTGCTGAGATCCAGAAAATCAAAATATGCTCACTTAGTATTTTTAGTACAGAATCATCTGTTCAAAAGGAAAGCTAACAGTGACAAAAAAAACCTCAGAAACTTTTTTTCTGCTCCTTAGTACACACTGGTCATCAGTAAAAGATCATCTTTTGCTAATAGTTTTCATGCAACAGCTCTTGAGACTGACACTAAGGCCACAGCTCAGAAAGCACTTGGTGGTGGCAGTTGGCAGACATCTCCCTTCTTAGTGCCAGTCTCAGTGATACGCTGGAAGATGAAACAAATACTGTGCAGACAGCTCAGAAAAGTCCCACTTCATAATTTATTTTTCCAAGAAGAATTCGATTTGTTTGCTACATCCAAAAAAATCCCCCAAAAGAATAGCATGAAACATAAAAGAAGGGGCCAACAATTGCAGTTGGGAAACAGGGTCATTCCCCTGCATAGTGAGCTGAAAATTGCTCTGTTAAGAATCCCACTGTTGTATCTGCAGCCTCCAAGACATCTGAAAAGGTTTTTTCATCTTATTACCATCCTCATCTTCTAAAAGCCAGGTGGATATTCTGTAATTGACATGTTTATTAGACACTGAGAGGGTACCCAGGGAGGTGGTTGAGGCCCCATCCCTGGAGGCATTCCAGGTGGGGCTTGAGGAGGCTCTGAGCACCCTGCTCTAGTTGAGATGTCCCTGCTCTCAGCAGGGGTTGCACTGGATGAGCTCTGGAGTTCCCTTCAACCCAGACATTGCCAGGATTCTGTGTTTTAGAGTTTTCCAAAATGATTCCTGTTATGTAATTCTCATGTCACACAGATGGTGTAGAGCTGATAAATTGAATCATTTCTATGCCACAGAGCTCATGTGTCCCATGAGCCTGCACTGAGGATATCAGAAGATTTCCCACTGACCATCAGAAATATATATCTTATCAAGATCTTTATGAAGTGATGTGTGAATCTGAGATGTATTCTTCCCTCCTTTTCTTATTTCAATCTGAAATGCATCATACACATGTACCTATGTGTGTGCAAGCATGAAAACATTAAGTATTGTTAATTATAAAGTTCACTTCACAGACATGTTTCAGAGTTTAGCACTCCCAAATAAAACAATATTCCAAACAGCATTTCCCTTGTTTAAAACTATTCCTATGTGTTCCCCAGTGCACTGGGAAAGCAGCTAGCAGAGGCTTTTTATATACAGCATAAAGCTGACAAGATCAGCTTCCTGGCATGGACATGATATAAAGTGTCCTGCTTCTTGAGAACTTATGGGACAGGCTTTGATTCACTGAGGGTGATGTCATGGGAAGAGCTGGCATCACTTGTGAGACAGTCTTTGATTCACCAAGGGTGATGCCTTGGGAAGAGCTGGGATCATTTTGGGCAGGGATGAGACCTGTGTTTAAGGAAAAGTGATTGCTCAGTGTCCAGAGATCACCTGGGAACCAAGGCTGTGTGTGGCCTGAGGTCAGGAGTCCAGTCCAGTCTGAGTAACAAGGCAGTCAGTCCTCTGCCTTTGGAGCAGAGCCAGGAACAGAGGAGGTTTCTAAAGGAGCATCTCATTTGTCCCTGTTGAATTTCATGGATGTTTAAGCACCACTTCTGAAAATGCTGCTCAGTTTTTCTTACCCATTCTGCCCTCTGAGGGACAGGGGAAAACAAGGGCTCCCCATCCCACAAGGAGGGACAAGTGGATGTGTTAGCAAGAGATCTTTCAGCCAGAGGAAGGTTTACACTGTGGAACCTCTGAGGCAACAGCCACTCTACCTGGGGCTGAATTAGGCCACGCTTAGGTCATTTTAAGTTTTAAAAGGGATATTCCTAAACTTTTAATCTTCTAACACTGCGTCCGTTGCTTTGAAGACACAGTGAGCTGTGAGTAAAACTATTTAACAACTTCTGTCAAAAATCCTGGAACGACAATGGCTCTTTGACTGAAGTAGTTGGGAGATTTGTTTGGTTTTCGTTTTCTGGAAGATGTTTAAAGGCCAGTATTTAATGCTATTTGAGAAATGTTTTCCTTCCTTGAACCACACTCTGAAGGGGCTAGGTTCAGTTTTGAGCATTACCTCAGAGAGTTTTCATAAACAAATTTGGGAAGATGGTGGTTGGTTTTGTTGAAAAGACTGTTTCCTTTTTGTGAGACTTTATTCTAAGTTGTTGTTTGAATATCTGTGTTGGAACTTGTCACCCTAAGGTCATTAGGCACTTAGAACCAGAGAAGATAGCACATCTTTGTGTTTAATAATCCTAATAGAATTTTCTCCTCCATACACATCTAATTGCTCTTTTTGTTCTTTTATTCTTTTTAACTCCAAAACTTCCTGCAGTGACTCCATCCATTTAACTACATCTTAAATGAGAAAGTATTTCCTTCTGTTAACTTTAACCAGGCCATCACCATTTCATTTTCTTGTGGAGTGATAAATAATGATCCTTGTTACCTGTTCATTCTCTCCATGCCATTTGTGGGACGTTTCCCTTTTCCAACACCCTCTTTCACTGGGTAGAGTCCTGATCTGTTCTGACACAAAAGGGCTGCTGCACTGCTGCTGACCTGAACCATCCTTCTTCCTCTTGGAGTGAAGTGCTGCAGTGAAGCTCAGCAACAAGATCCTTGTGCTGTCCTGGGTTGTGCTAAGCTTGGAGTAGAAACAACTCATCCCTCTTCAAGTGCTTTGATGTGACACAGGAACGAGGATAGTCCTGTGTGGACTTTCCCCTCACCTTTTAAGTTTTAATGCCTCAGTGGGGCAGAATATTTGTGGTTGTCCTAAAAGAGTGCAGGTCTGAATCACCCACGCCTGTCTGAACAGTGAAGGAGCAGCCACCTTCTGCAACCACAGCAGCTTTCTCCCAACTTCAAGGGAGCCCTGAAGATGCCCAAGCTGCAATCATCTTGTCTGTGGTCAGTGCACATAAGCAAGTCTGGGTTTATATCAGGTTTTTTATGCCAGATTCTGCTTAGTTTTCAGGTGACGTTGGAGTAAAGGTGTGTGAGAGGAGAGGGAGATGAGGATCAAATAGGAGTTGAGAGCCCTGGGGCTGTTTAGCCTGGAGAGGAGATCACTGATGGGGATCTGCTGTTGCTTTTCAGTATCTAAAGAGCTGGTGTCGAGAGGATGGGGCCAGACTCTTGTCAGTGGTGCCCAGCAACAGGACAATGGGGACATACTGGAACCCAGGAGTTTCCATCTGAACAGGAGAAACTTTTTCCCAGTGAGGGTGCCAGAGCCTGACCCAGGCTGCCCAGAGAGGTTGTGGAATCTCTTTCTCTGGAGACTTTCCAAACCCACCTGGATGTGGTTCTAGGCATCTATCACTAGATCTATAACTAGATCTCCAGAGGTTTCTTTCAATCCCTACCATCCTGTGATCAAGGAGCATTCCCTCCCTGTGCAAGGGCTTGGCTAGAGGTCTTGTTATGTCTGTGGGAGGACCCAGCCCCCCATCATCCACCCCTGGAGCTCTCTGATGAGCAGCAGGCTTCAACAGTAAGAACAACTGAAAAAAAAAAAAAAGGAGAGATATAAGACCTGACAAGCTCATATTTCACTATCAGCACAGAATTTCTGCTTGTTTTAAAGCAAAAAGGGTGTATTTTCATTACAGATGTAAGTCTGAAGGTAAAAATACTTGGAAGTTAAGAAAACTGGAGAAGTGCTTCTTCTTAGAGGTGTTTTGAAGAACTGTGTTCATCAAGATCCTATTCTGTAGTTTTGTGTTCATCATCATATCTAACATTGATACTATGGTTCTTAGGCTCAGATGGTCAAGAATTCACTGTATTTTTTGCTGTGCACTTCCAGTGAAATAGAAACATCAGTTCAAATATTTCTTTTGGAGAGCTCATGTTCTTTAATCAATAATAAATGAATCGTCATCTAGCCAGGTCGTCCTTTTCAGTCAGTTGAGGGGGGAGCAGAAAGAAAAGAGGGGGGAAAGTAGGGAGAAAAATAATCAGAAGTTGGAAGTCAGTTTTCATTTTAATTAAGAGGAAAATTGAGAACTTTATTAAATCTAGATTTTCTGTCATAACATTTAGGTTTTTAGTCAGGTCAGGCCTTTTGTCTTGATCTACAGCAGTGAAATGGAGCAAGATCACATCTCCTGACTTCTGCTCACCTACTGTCACACCAATCAGTAGGGGGACAGAAAAATGGACTTGCCTGAAAACTTTGGCTGGTTGAAAAGGTAAAGGATTGAGCACATGGACTGAGATAACTGCCTATTCTTTTAATTATTTTTTTTTTTCTGGAGTTGTGGTTGTTTGTATTTTTACATTGCATTTAATTTCTCCAGCTCACACAGCAGAAAAAAATAAAGGGAAATAGATCTGCTGGAATCCCACTAAGGAAAAATACTGTAGGTCTGCCCTCTTCTGGGCAAGAGGGCTCCAGAACCTGTTGTGACAGCAGGGTTTTGGTTTCCCTCATGCTCATTTTACATCCAGTTGTGTAAGATTTGAGGTTGTGTGAGCAGTTGTGTCATGGACACCAGAAGCAGACTCCATGAACTGCCAGCTCCTCCCGAGCCTGTCCTTGTGTTATCTCCAACTGCTGGTCTGCCCTTCCAAATCTGTCAGAGAACAGCAGAAGGCAGGAATGGGAGATAGGAGGTCATCAGCTCTTAAGCTTGCTGGGAGAACACAAACTCTGTCCTCCTTCACTGGGAGCTCCTGTGGTACTTGGAGTGCTCCTGGGGAAAGGCTCTGGGATATGGCTGACAGATCCAGTGTCTCCATGCATGTCCTGCACAGTAGCTCTGGTGTTCAGTGCCACGATGCAGATGTCTTCTCACAGGTAACATACCTGCATTAAGCCTGGGCCAGGATGGAAACAACCACAACAATGAAAAAATCCCAAAGAAGGAAATCTCAAAGGTTTAGCATGAGGAAAGAATCCCTCTAATTACAATGTGTGGTTCCAGAACCTCATCCCAAAACCCAGAAAGAGCATGTGCTCAGTGCCAGCAGAATTAACTCTTCCTGCCTCTTCCATGGGTGAGCAAACATGAGAGCATTCCACTGCCATCTTATCTCCTTATTTTGGGATCTCTTATCCAGCTCAACCCACTGGGATTCTCAGTTGCAGCCATTTTCAATCGTCAGTGGTTTCATAAACATAAAGGGGATTTTTTTTTTTCCCTGTGAACATTTCCATCTTGGGACCACGAGGCTCTGGGAACACCCAGACCCAGACTCAGGGCTCTGCAGTAGTTGGGTACAGCCCAGGCTGAGAAGTCCCTGGTGGGTCCACCCAGCTTTGCTCCAAGGGACGTTGTTTGGAGCCTGATTGCTGGATTATCCCAGCGTCTGCCAGGCAGGTCTGCCATTCCAAATCCTGGCCTCACATCTTGCTCTAATCTACCTCACTTCTGCATGTGTTGGGAAGAGTTGGCAGCACCCTCCTGGCCGAGACAGCCTTTGTGTTTCAAACCTCTGACTATGGATGGGAACGTCTGGAACTAAGAACCTTCCCAGCCCGGTTTTGCTGTTGTGAAGCTCAGTGTCACGGTCGCTTTCCAACAGGACAATTTGCATATTTCATCCTTTGTTAGTAAACAGATTATCAGGCAGTCGTTTGTCTGCTAAATCACAGCAAAGTGTGCTTTGCAAATCTGATTCTCATCTTCCCTTCCTTCAAACCTGGCTGAACTCCACCAGTTCCAGTGGAATTACTGCTGCTTTCTGCTGTGAAAGTGAGAGGAGAATCCAAGGAGCAAATTTCCCTTCTGCACACGAGCATACCAAGAGGAGTCCTGATTTACCAGCAGGAATCTCTTCCAATATAATGCTGGCTTAGCATCTTTTGAATTACTTTGCTGGAATGCTACTGCAGTGAATCAGGTCTAGGATCCATATCATTATCTTTGTGTGCTTCTTTCTCCTCATTCCTGGTTTTTTCTTTTCTCCACATTAAGGCAGAACTTCACTGTCTGCTCTGCAGGTGTCTTGCCTATGACTCCACAAAAAAAATTATATTGCACTTTTTAAACCCGAGATCATTTATGGGTTTAAATTAGAGAAGAGCAGATTTAGACTGGATATCAGGAAGAAGTTCTTTACCTTGAGGATGGTAGAGCTGTGGAATAGGCTCCCCAGGGAGGTGGTTGAGGGCCCATCCCTGGAGATATTCCAGGTGAGGTTGGACAAGGCTGTGATAACCGCTTCCATGTACCTGTCTCTAGCCCTAACTCCCCAGAACAGTGTTTGCAACAGGCTCTTCTAATTTTTTTTATTACATCTTTAGATACTTGTTGCTAATCCAGTCTGGAAATGAAAATACTTAATGCATGCAAAAAAAGAAAACACAGTAAAATTCAGTCCAGCTTTTAAAAATCCAAGTGAAACACACACAGAGGGATTAATGCTGCCCTGAAATCAATACAAGTTACTGGCAGGAGTAACAGAAAGATTCATATGTTACAAATCTTTGGCAGAAGGGGGAATTTTCTGTTTGCATGAACAAATTGTACAGTTTTGTATCGTGCTGTTTGCGCTTCCTCTAGGCAACTCACAAAAACAATATTGATGTGGAAAATCTCTGCCACCATCCAGGTTGCTCTGAGTTTAGTTGTGAGGTTTGCACGCTTGGCAGATCAGCAGCACTCACACTCCTAAATTACTGAAGTGCTCTGGAACATTTCTTCTCCATCCCTGTTTGCCACATACTTTTGATATAAAGTAAGATTAAAATCAGCTTGCTGGTTTCTCCAGCTAGTTTAGGTGGAAAGCAAGAGTCGTGTAAGAGGTGCTCCCTGTTTCTCCTCTGCTAGGAGAGTCTCTGTGAAGAGGACAGGAGATTGCTGGCTGAGAAGCAGTGGTGGTTTCAATGCACCACCACTGTCATCACCAGCACACAGGGCAAAGTGTTGCTCCACACAGCAGTTCCCTGGAGTTAAGCTCTCCAGGTCTCTTCCTCCTGTGAAAAATGAAGTTTTTCACAAAGAAACACAAGAAGTTAAAATGAGATCTTGTTAACTTGGCCATTAGAGCACACACATGAATTATTGGAAGAAAATCTGTAAGCAGGACAAGAGTCCTACAGCTGGGGAGGAGCAGCAGCAGTACAGGTGAGGAGCAGACCTGCTGGAAAGCAGCTCCATGGAGAAGGACCATGGTGTCCTGGTGGAGAGCAAGTTCTCCATGGGAAGGTCAGTGTTTTCCTGGGGGGCATAAAGAAAAGTGTGTCCAGAAGATCAAGAGAGATTCTCCTGCCCCTCTACCCTGCTCTGGTGAGGCCACATCTGGAGCGTTGTGTCCAGTTCTGGGCTCCCCACTTTGAGAGAGACAGGGAAATACTGGAGAGAGTGCAGTGGAGGCTCTGAGGATGGTGAAGGGTCTGGAACATCTCTGGTGAGGAAAGGTGATCACAAGAGGTGATGGTAACAAGGTGAAACACAGGAAGGTTCCACCTCAATGTGAGGAAAATCTTCTTTGTGAGGGTGGCAGAACCTGGCACAGACTGCCCAGAGAGGCTGTGGAGTCTCCTCTGGAGACCACCTGCATCTGTTCCTGTGTGGGCTGTCCTGGGTGATCCTGCTCTTGCAAGGGGGTTGGACTCTGATCTCCAGAGATTCCTTCCAGCCCCCACCATTCTGTGATTCTAGGAAAGACTAAGAGCACATTTGCACACTCCCAAAACAAAGACCCAAGTCTTTTATAACTAAGCCATCACAGCAACAGCTCCATAGAGTGCCAGTCTTAACATTATTACAATGAGAAATAATTAAACTGGAGTGATTTGAAAGCAACGTTAACATTCTGCCCAAACTCTGCCCAGTGAGTAGCTCATGACAATTATTGCCAATTCTTAGTCAAGCTCCACACAACAGAGCTATTGAAAAATAATTTTCATGCAGCTTGCTGTAAAAACCACTTTTCTAAACCCCCCAAACATGTTTCATAGGAGATGGCAATATGAACACCTTTAATTGAAGTGTTGAATCCATAATTTCATATGCTAAGGAGAGAGAATAAAGATCTATTTGAAATGTTAAATACTTTTAAGCATTTCTTAATTTAACGTGTCAACAGTATTTTAAACGCTGCATTGCATTTTCAAAGGAGCAGCAATGTGGTTTGCTGAGTTACACCCAACTTTGTACATTTATGTTTTCTCTCTCATGCCCTCGTAAACACATCTGAATTTGACCATGCAAACCATGTTTGCACAGAAATGTGGATGGATGGATATCTGGCTCCCTCAATGGCTTGTAGAAATAGTCTTATTTGTAAAAGGAGTGGAGAAACACAATTAAAATGAGGACCCAATTGTTCCTAAAGAAAATAAACACTTGCTGGTAGACTTAACAGTATGAGTTGCAACATGCTGGTGCAATGATATATTTGTTCAATGCCTGGAAAAAAAAATATTGAAAAGAAAAAGCCAAGAGAGGAGAGAGAAGTAATATCTCAGCAACATTTGGGAAAGTCTGGGCTGCCTTTTGGTTTGTTCCTGGAAGGTGCAGGGCAATGCTGTTCAATTTCTGTCTGCTCCAGGACAGCATCTGTCACATTACAGGACTGGGCCATCAGTGCATACAGAGGATAAGCAAGAAGCTGTCCAAGAGAAATAAAACTGGTCTGATGCCAGTTCTGCAGTGATTGAAAAGAACGAGCTACAGTGCAAACACAAAATCAAATGCTGGGAGCTGCTGTGGGACAACAGGGAAAGCTGGAGGAGCAACTTTTTTTCCTCCTCCTTTACTAGCAGAACTAATGGTTTAGATCCAAAGCAGGCTGTTTAACGTGGTCACTTTCTGCTTGATGTATTTACTAGCAAGAATATCAAATTATATTGTCCCCTAAAGTGCTCTCTGCACTGCCCCTTGTGCTCCCTCCATCCCAGACCAGGGGTAATTAATTAGGTGATAAACTCAGGTCCCAGCCAGGCACCAAGGGCTTTGCTGGGAACAGCGTGGACAACAATCAACAGAGGATGGGGAACAACACACAGAAACAAAAGGGAACAACACACTGTAAACAGGCAGTGGTACAGCACAGGTTGTTCTACCAGCTTCAGTCACCTCCTGAGTGAGGTGGTGAGAAGTCCCAGGCTGTCCAGTCAGTGAGGAGGGAAAGCAGGGCAGTTTAGAGAAGCAAGAAAGTCTCCTCATCTACTCTGTCCCTTGTACTAGATAAATTGATTCTGGTATTATGAATATGTCCCATAAAATAGGAATAGGACTTTAATGACTTCACTGTAATGACTGGACTAAGCATCACAGCCCCTAATCCAATTGTTTTCCTTCTAAATTGTGGGAGAAATACATTTTAAACCAGAGTGGTACTAGTTAGAGGGGTAGACTCTGGGAAAATCCTCCCTGTCAGTGCTGTGGTAGAGTCGAAAATACTGGGCAAGCACCAGAAATCCTCATGATGTTTGTAGGTGCAAGAGAAGTAGGTCTAGAGAAGTCCACAGTGTTTTAACCAAGGCATTGCTCCAGAGCCCAGGCTTTATTCCACAAAGTCCAGATATCTTTGTAACGTGAATCACTAGTTTATATTAAATTTAAACAGAAGGAATCAGCTCCACAGTGGATCAGAAGGAGAAATATTTTGTGCCTGTTGCATCTCATCTTCATCAGACTGGCAGCAGCATTCTGACACCATGCAAGGGAAAGGAAGGGATAAAAACCTTGGATCTGAGAAGTGAAAAAGGGCAATAATGTACAGGTGATGGCCTTGCAGCATGACTGGGGGAATTTTCTCCAGCTCTCACATTGAGATGTCAGCTAAGTCATAGGAAAAAAAATTAGTGGAGAAACTGCAGGAAGTGTTTTGCAGAAAGCAGAGTCTAGTTTGAGGAGGCAGCAGAACTTATGTTAAGGAACAGCTTCAGTTCTCATTGTTGAGAACTAATATTGCTGGTAATCCAGTGAGAATCTATGTGCCTGCCTAGTTCTGCCAACCCTGCTTTCCATCCAGGCTACAACACTGGCCAGTGTTTTAATGGCACAATCTGGCCCAAGATGGGCATCCATTCAAAACAGCCGACTCAGAAATGAAATACATGGAAAGGGAAAAAGCAAAACAAAACTCCATGTGAAAGGAAAAAGATCCAAACAACTGATGGTCTTTCTGATCCCTGAACAGATGCCAGTTGTCCTGAGGCAGTGAAGTAGCCCACAGATAATTCCAAACTTTGAAAGGCTTCCATATCACAGCTCGGTCAGGCAAGGGAAAAAGAAACAGCATATTAAAAAAAAAAAAAAAAGATAAAAAAAAATAGGAGAGGGTAAAAAAAAAAATTAGAAAAAAAGACCCCAGCTCTCTGTCAAAAGCCTTTATAAAAATGTCTCTTAAAATAAAATGGACCTCGGGATAGATTTCCATTCAGTCTGCCAAAACCATGTTTACCCACCAGGTCTGTTCCTTGCTCGGCCCAAGTTCACCATCCCCCAGCAATCCTCGTGGCTCGAGAGAGCCAAGAGCCATAAGTAATGAAATTGCACTTAGGTGAAAAATGACAACAAGCACGTGGGGCACACTCTGCAGAGGAACTAGTGAGAAATTCATCCTTGGCCACCTCATGCTCGTGTGGGGAAAGAGGCTCAATCCCCTGCATTTGCAGAGGGAGGAAATGAGCTTCCCAGATCAACTGGCTCCTTCACCACAGAGCAGGACCCAAGCCAGACATGTCACTCTCACTTTCTGCCTCTTTTATCTCTCGCCACAACTAGGGACTGCAGAGAGGAGATTGTTCTGGCTGGAAGCTGAGGGACACAGGTGGTACCAGCAGCTGCAAGCTCTTTAGCTCTGGTTGGCTCCACTCAGCCGAACATGCGTTGTGTGTTTCATACATCGCCAGTCGGGGGCTGCTGCTGCTGCCTGGTCCTGTCTCCTGGTGCTGGGGGGAGGGAGACAAGGTGGAGGTTGCTCCTAGTTAGAGATAATTAGAAGCTGGGGCACCTGAAGAGAATTTGGGAATTCCACAAGCAAAGCAGCTGCCCTTGATTTACAGTGATATATTAGTCACTCCCAGGGAGCCCTGCCAGTCAGCACTTTGCAAGCAGCAAAGGAGAGGGGTTTTTTTTCAAGGTAGAAATAAATGAGGGGGGCAAAATTTTATATGCACCTTAGCTCAGAAATGGGCTGTAAATTGCTAGAAGAATGGAGGATTTGAAGAGGTCCAGGTCAGGTTGGTTGGGTTGGTTTTTTTTCTTGCTTTTACATATAAATATCACCGTATTTTTGGCCTCTTTATAATCTGAGGGTGATGGTGCTGTTCACCTATAGTACCTATGGGGAAGGGTCTTCTAGGAGCAGTGTGATTTGATTTAGCTAAAGTTATCATGTGCCATGTTAGTTAAATTCTCTTAATGGCTACTAACTCCTTTGGGAAGTTGTTTTCTATGCTGGTTATTTCTAGAGCTATGATCTGGAAAACACTGTTCAAATGGTGTCCTTGTAACCTGCAGTTTAAAATAGGGTCATGACTTGTTAGTTTTGTTTCAGAAAGGTTTTAAAACAGGGATCTGGATAACTACAGGTCTAGTGCTTTTACTTTGGAGCAAGTCTCTGGGTTATGTTTTTGGAGAAAAGAATAGTAAGTTTGGAAGCAAATGGAAAAGGGGAGAAAACCCTCCGGGTTTCTCAATGGGCATTGTCATCACACTAAACTGTCATTGCTCTTTGGTAAGATTTTCTTAGATGATTGAAGTGCAGGAGGTTTTTGTCTGTCTGGAGTTTCATGAAGTGCTGATATCACACTGGAAAATTACTGCGGTGTAAAGAGAGGACTGGGTCAAGCACTTGGGGTGGGGCAGGGGAGGTTAAAGGCAAGATGACAGCACATTGTGCTGAAAGGAAACATCTTGGACCTACAGGTTCCTGCAGGTTCTTAGGACATTTTTTTACTTAATACTTTCTTGATTGACCATGTCATAAAAAGCAAGGGAGCATTAATGAAACTTGCTGAGGTTTCCCTACCATTGGGAAACCTTGAGAAGGCTGAGGAGAGCTGATGTCCATACCAGAGAGGCAGCATGAGAGTCTTGAGCAATGGGAATGTTACATGAGAGATGAGCAATAGCACAAAGTGCTTTGTCATTCACCCAACAAGCAGCAACCATTCCAGATGCTTTTTGCCAGAGCTCATTATCTAGAACCAACCAGAAGGAAAAGAATTGGGTATAGAATTAGTTGTCACATTGATGATTGAGACCTGACAGACAGGCTGATGCTGTGGAATAGGCAAATGCAGTCCTAGGATGTATTGACAGCTGAATAAAAAGCAGAATTCTCAGTAGCAAATCCAGATCTATCTCAAATAATTGAAAATAATCCTGATCTGTAGAAACATGTTAAGTTTTGCTGCTGCTGAGGGGAGCTAACATCCAAAGTGGGTGCTGAGACACCTGTCAAAATGACTGCTGGTGATATATTGGGATTGTTCTCCAGATATCCAGATTTTACCTATACTTGTGTTGTTCTGTCTTAACCATTTCTTCATTTATCCTGCATAATGAGTATGTTTAAGAGCACTGTAGGGAGGATGGAGCCAGACTCTGCTCACTGTCATCCAGTAACAGGACAAGAGGCAATGGGAGTCAGTTGGAGCACAAGAGGTTTAGGGTCAACACAAGGAAAGCTTTTTCCCAGTGAGGGTGGCAGAGCCTGGCAGGGGCTGCCCTGGAGGTTGTGGAGTCTCCTGCTCTGGAGACATTCCAACCCATCCTGGATCTGTTCCTGCATGACCTGGTCTAGGTGACCCTGCTCTGGCAGGGGGATTGGACTAGATGATCTTTCTAGATCCCTTCCAACCCCTGATGTTCTGTGATTCTTTCCCCCTCCCTCCCCAAGCTTTCTGTGTGTGGCTGACAGCAATGGGAAGAGCTGGATGGTTGGAGGGAGGATTGTGCAGTACCACAGCCCTTCCCTGTCTCTTAAACAAAACAACACATCCCATGAGCTGCCTGAGTCCCCCCCACACCTCCCCCTGCAAATCAAACCACCTTAGGGCTACACAGCTTATTTTATTTTGGAATGCAATGGTGGAATTAACTGTGGCATAGTCCTGAGATCAGATGTGTGCCTTTCTCTAGGAGGCTTTGAGGAAACAGCGCTTGAAAACTCAGGGCTCACTCTAAGCAGTCACCAGTATATTCCACCCTCATTATTCTAGTGCTTCTACTTCACTGTGTTGTCCTCAGCAAGCAAATCTGTTTCTAGTTCACTGGCCTCTGAAGTAGAGTAGAAAACATGCTGTCAGGTTAGCATGCTCTAAGTCCACTGCAAAAAGCCCTCCTCCTGTGTAAGTTACACTCTGCTTTGACTCGCTGCTGGGATTTATTTGTTGGGTTTTCTTTGCTTAGTATTGTTACCATACTGACTTAGAAGATAAAAATGCTACTGTACTAACCAGCTTTCCCCCTATCTCTGTCAACCCTCACTGAACATAAGATTACCATAAGGAGGTGTAGGGGGGGGAAGCTAAACCAAACCATGAAATACTTTAACTTTCTACCCCATGTCAGTGGATCATACAGTTTTTAGAACCAAGTTTTCCATGTGCAGATTAACATTTCCTGAGACATTAAGTCAAGTAATTCTGAACACAGCTTGATTAGTAGATGTAATCAAAGCCAGCCTTGCTGTTTGGGACCAGTTTGTTCCAGTCAGGGTAAGCACTGTTATTACCAAGTCTTGCTTTTCCTGGTTTTCATCTTGTTTACAGGCTGGAAAACCAGAAATGTCATAAGCAGCTGAGAGAAAACAAGGCTAGGCAGGAACTTGTCATGGACTTGGCCTCATTTCACTCCCACCCTTTCCCAATACTGCAAATAGACTCATGAGAGTGAGCACCGATGCCATGCAAATCTAATTGGAAAAGTAATAAACAGAAACCTACTTGGATGGTTTTCTTGTTGCTTATAAGCCAGGAAGCCACCTAGAAATTGAACCACTTCCATTGAATCTATTGATGTGTTGAGAAATGAGGAAAAAATAAAGAGTAAAATAATACATTTCCTGCCACCCCTGATCTTCAGATTTGCTGTCATATACAGGAGTCATGAGGGAAACATTAGCTAGTGTCTGTCTGCAACTTCTCTGCTTTTCCCTGTGTCCTATTCCTGTGCTGTTTTATTCCTATGGAAGAGAAGAAATTAGCAGTCTGTAGATCAAGTAATTATAATCATGAGGCCACAGGTTGATAGGGCCTATGGAGAGATGTCTACCTTTAAAAATGTAAGTATAATTACTACATTATGCCTTGGAATAAATGGGAGAGAGGGGGAGCTGCGGACTGTTGGCATGGCTCTTGAGGCAAAATGAGGAGGAAAGGAAACATCACTAGTTAGGACAGAAATTATCTAAAAATAAGAAGTTTTAAATATCCATGGGCCAGATCCTTGATCAGTTTTGGTTTTTTGCCTCCCTCCTTTAATATTCCTTCTAGCATTTCTATTTTGTAGAGCTCTCTAAGGTATGAGAGGCTGATTTTGCACCTCTGTGTCATGTCCAGGTGTGAAGTATCATCTGTGCTGCTTGTGCCCAAGTGCAGGGGCTTGCCTACTGATGTGGGATGACTTTTTATCCCCCTCCTTCATTACCCCACAGCTTACTCAAGGGCTGCATAAGAGGCTTCTGTTTTATCCCCAAAAGTCCAGGCTGTAAAGATGGTTGGTTTTCTTCCCACTGTAAATACAGCTATCCATCCTAATCCTGGATGTGTGAAGCCCTGTTTCTTCTGTTTTCCCTCTAGGAAGGGATTGAGGGAATTTTGGATACTTGTGCTTGTTTGCCTCTTCCCAGGAGGTGACTTCCCTGAATCTGATGATCCCAGGAGGTGACTGTGTAGATTAAGCGTGTAAAGTGCAAATAGAGGTTTCATCTCTATAGATGGTGCTGCAGCTGGAAACCTGTTACTGTGTTTTCAGGCATTAAAATGAACCTTTTGGAAACCTGCAGCCCCACCAAGGTATCTTCACTTGAAAATCACTCCCTTGATTCCCCTTCAGCCTTGGCTGCTTGCTCAGAAGCCAGGAGGGTACTGAGGAAAACAAAGCAGAGTGGAAAGAAGGGAGTCAGTGGGACAAGCAACTGGGAAAACTGGAATACATGCCCTGAGATGCAAGTACAGCCTGAGCTGCTCCTTAATCCTGCCAGGAAGGTGTTAACCTGTGGGTTTTATATATAATAATATCATCATTTGGGAAATAGAGTGATGTTAACTGCTGGAAGTAGGGAAGAGAATTTGCATGATGTCATAGTGGAAATATTTACTGCTGCTGTTAATTTCATTACTTCTCTTCCCTTTCTTCTGACTTGCTGGGTAACTTTAGACAAGGCTTGTAACATGCCAAGGTTTCTGTTTACTCGTTAGTGAAGTGGGTAGAGTAATATTACCTACCTCAGAGGTTAAATGATTGAAGCTTAATTAATGCTTTCTTCCACCATCTCTGCTGAAAGATACTCCACGAGTGCAATACTCCTGCTGTGTTATTACAGCTCTCACACTTACTGTGCCTTCCTAACCTCTAGACTTTGCTGTCACCCTGCACTCCAAGTATTTCTTTTGCAAAAGCAGCTTGAGAACCCTTTCAAAATGCAGGGGGAGGGGAAAGTGGTGTAGCTAATACAGAGGTGATAGCAGTAGAGTAGAACTACTCCCCTGCAGTGAATTCCAGCCAGATGTGGAGCCTTTCAAGGTGGGGTTTATGTGGAATGTGAGCAGTAAGTGGCTCTTGGAGATGAGGAAGGATTTGTCCCACTGTGCTGCCCAGTTGTGCAAATGCAAAACCTCAAACTGTGGAATAAACTAAAATGTGAGCTCTGATGTAAATGTTCTCAAGAGTTGGTCTGTGGATACTCCTAAAAAATCCCAAGACATTGATGTTCCCATTCAGTAGCTTGAGACCTGCAATCATTTTTATCTTCATTATTTGCAATAGAGAGCAGAGTAATGAAGAAATGTATCTAGTATTTGGAAGAGAAATCAAGGAACATAGTGGGTGGACTCAGAGAGGTGAACTTTGAGCCACTTTAAGAGCACTTTTGAGGTCTGAAAAAAGGGAGAGAGCTTTACACCACATGCTCACTTTATTTCCTGATGGGATTGGAGGCCTAGCAGTTCTGGATCAGCTGAACCTGGGCTTGACCAAACACTTCACTGCTAGGAGCCATGTTCTCAGCAGCACTGCAACCCTTTCCTTCCTCCCCTGGGGGAAAGGCCCCTTGCTCCAGCAGATATGGGACTGTGGGCTGAGTGAGGTGACTGCTGGGAGATGGAGAGTTACCTCCTGCAGCTGTGGTTGTGGAGAAAGGTGTCCCTAAGCCTCATCCTCCACCACACATCTCTGCTTGAGCAGAGTTCTCTCCTGCCTGACTGGAGAGGACAGCAGAGTGCAGGTCGGTGCAAGTTTGTGCTCAGGAGGATCCGTGGAGTGAAGAGAAAGTGAAATGGGCAAGTGAAATTCTTTTTATTCTAATGGGATTAATAAAGTTAAATAATTGCTTAAAACTAAGTGGGAAGGAACTTTATTATTCTATTACCAGTATTAATATTTATGTATTCTAGAAGGTAACTCCATCTTGGAAATTAGCTGGCATTGAATTAGAAGAAGTTTCTCCATTTCAGAGTAAGTTTGGAAGAAATTAGGCCTCCAGCTTTTAGGCAGTGTTCTGCAACCAACAGCAGCAGGTGGAATCAACACAAATCTTTTTTTTTTTAATCTTTTTGGTGGGGGGGAATATTTCTGTAAATGCTTTCTGGCTACTGATGATGCACAAGTCAAAGAATTCAGTTTGATTTTTGAGTCCTTGATGGAGTTTGCACTGTTCTGGTAATGAGCAAACACCTTCCTTTGAACTGTTGAATTTGGACCCAAATTTCATATGAAAGTAACTGAGCAGAAAACCCCACAGTGCCATTGTTTTTCCCAGTCACCTCTCAGCATGTAAATGAACTTAAGAGATTTCCAGGAACTAGAAATCCACTGCTGCCATTTCTCTCTTTATACACCATAGCAAAACCCGCCCTTAATCTTCTACAGTTAACCTAAATATTCAACCTTCTGGTGATTATTTCATGATTAAGGCACTGATCAGAGACATGGGAGATCTATGTCAAATTTCTGGCCCTGCCACAGACTTCTGTGTGTGACCTGGGGCAAATCAATTAATACTTCTGTGATTTCAGTCCCTGACTGTAAAGTGGAGATGGTTCTGCCTATGCAAGTACCTTTTTCCAGCAGAAAGGTGAAACTTTGGAAGGAAAACTACTCCCTCCTTCCTGTTCTTCATCTTCCAGCCCTTTAGCTCTGTTAGTGTTTGCAGGATTTGGGAAAGAAAAAACAAAACCAAACCCACAACAAAAGGCAGGTGTATTTAACCTGGATTAAGTCACTAAATTGATTGACCTGAACTGAGGGGCCAGTGTTGGGGTGCTGGGGTGAAGCAAGGAAGCTGCAGCTCAGCATCTTTACTGAGGAAAAAGCTAAATGGGATGAAACCCCATCTTCTAGCTGCACGTGAGCCCCAGCAGCACAGTTATTTACATCACAGTAGCTAGACAGGCAAAGGGGTATTGGACTCAGATGGTGGTAGACTCCAGAACTGCAAGCATTTGTTCTATGACTATTGTACTGAACAGCTATTGGAGAATTAGATGTGTTGATCAAATATCTCTGTTTTCCAAGGGGGACAGTGAGTACAGGCTGGGAGTGTTTAATGTGAGGAAGAGGAGGCTGAGGGGAGCCCTTCTCACTGTCTAAAACCACCTCAAAAGACATTGCAGAGAGGTTGGTGCTGGTTTCTACTCACAGGAATACAGAGGGGATGGATTCCAGCTCCAACAGGGTAGGGTTAGACTGGGCATTAGGGAAAAATTTTTCACTGAAAGAGTGGTCAGAGACTGGAACAGGCTGCCCAGGAAGGGGGTTGAGTTTAAGGGGCATTTGGGTGTGTTTTTGAGGGACATGGTTTAGGGGTGAACTTTGTAGAGTAGAGCTGATGGTTGGACAGGATGATTCTCTGATGATTCTATTCACTGGCAGTTGAAACTGCAGCAACACAAAGAGCTGAAATTGTTTCCCTGCAGTCCCTGCTTGGTGCATTTCCTTGTAGGACTCTTTCCTCACAATCTGTTAAAGATTGAGTGTGTACTTTAAATGGATTCGAACTCTAATTTCAGTGTTTCTGCCAGGAAAATATTTTTCTCCAGGGATTCTGTTTTGCACAGAACCTCATAGTATCCCACAAATGTAAAGAGTACTGATAGTAATCAAGGTATATGAGGTTATGTCATGTAAAGAGTACTGATAGTAATCAAGGTATATGAGGTTATGTCAGAGGAAATGATTCATTTCACATAAAATTTAAAATTATTTTATGTAAAAATCACATAAGATTTTTACATCACTCATAAACAAGAAATATTTGGCAAGCTGCAGCTTCCCAAAAAGGCAGTAACTAGAGGGGGCTTTATCAGGGTGGAAGTTTATGGGTTAAGTAGGCAACAGCATCCATCACCCTGAAGTCCCATGTTCCAAACCATGTGCTTCTGCCACCACCTCTTCATCCACACCTGGGCTCTTTCAGTCCCTTGTGCCTCACTGCTTGGGGCAATGCTAGGCTTTTTACAGCAGCAGAGGTGCCACAGCTTCCCACGGGCTCCCCTTGGTGCTCACCCCTCTGTGTTGGTCCAGGCAGCAGCTGTACAGTGCCCAGAGGTGCTGAGACCTGCCCATCTCCCCTCTAGCTGAACCCTTTCTAAGGTGGGTTGGCAGAGTCCTGGGGAGCCAAGGAGTGGGTGATGGACACCAGGTCTCAGATGTGAGCACGGAGTGAACAGCTTTGCTCATTGCCATCTATACCTGAAGAAATAGATTTGGCAGTTGATTCCTGAGCTAACTATAGAGTGAGTCTGTGGCACCTTCTCTGGTGGAACACTAGAAACTCCTTGCAGTGCTGGTAGTGTCCGTGTTGGGTTGTTTGTCAGGGGCAATCATCTTGCTTTCATTTAGGACACTAATGATGAGGCAATTTGATAGTGTAATTTTGTTCAGTGTTAGCTGTTTCTGGATATATCAGCTGGTTTTGATAGTGTAAACACAACATTTCATGTCATCCCAAGGAGGGGCAAGAGGAAGAAAGAGTGTGGTGGAAGGGAGGAGGGGAGAGGAGGAAAGGGAAGTTATTCAGCACTCGCTGGATCTGCTGCTTGGAGTGAATGATAATTCCTTGGTACAGCCAAGCTGGCAGCAGTGCTTTTGCTATCAGGGTTTTTAGTGTGCTCCTCTGCTTATCTCTCAGCATGACCACTGAAATCTGTGAGATCACACTACGAGCCCTGGTATCCTGTCAGGGTTGAAATTATTTCCGACAGGCTACAAAAACAATTGGCCCCTCACTTTGGCTGCTTCTACACTAGTTGAAGTCTCATTTATAAGATAGATCATTCGCTTCACTGGTTCTGCCCTTGATACTTTTCAAGCTATGGCTGGTGTTGGTGACTTTTGTGATTCTTGCCTCTTCTGGGGGTTGTGGGTTTTTTGTTGTTGTTGTTTCCAGCTCATATCCCTGTTTGAGAGGCACAACTTCTTTATCCAGCTGCATTCTTTCTATGCAAATAGCTAGTTCATTGTGCACATCAGCGTTGACCTTCACAGCACATCACAGCCTGCCTGAGTTGAGATTTAGTTAATACTCTAGAAAACTCTGGCGTTAGATTTTAATAGTATTTATTCTACCTTTGTGCATGAAATAAGAGAGCTTGTTTTCCTTGTGCAATTAATGCTGGGGACAGTTAAAGCATTAGAGAGTAGTCATTTAAAGCTACAATATTGCTGAGCTCTGATAGTGGTTTAAACCCCTTTCTGGTTATGTAAAATCAGGTAGTAAATGGAAATCATACTTCTTAAAACCCACAGTGAGCCTGGGCTTAAAGGAATTAACAGGGGTTCTCTGTTCCCTTTGAAAATCTGACCTCTGACTGTGGGATGGGACATAGGAGTTGGATGTTCCTTGTGACCCTTCTCTCTCCAGTGAAGGAAACGATGTTTTTGGTTAAATATGAAAAATAAAACCTGCACCCTTTTGTGTTCCTTGGTGAATTGGAAATGGGTTGTATTTTTCTGACTCCTGAAATATACTTGACAAATACTCTTACTACAGAGTGAAATAGTTTTCCTGGTGATATTATGAGCACTTGGCATGTCAGACATCCATGGAGGTGTAACCCAGCTTTGTTGAAATTAACATTCCATCCTCTTCATACCTTCACTTCTATGTTTTCTACAATTCATGAGGCCCATCCAAAAGCCACAACGTTGAATTCTTTGTACTTTATAGCTTTCAAATTCACTTTGCAAAGTGCTCTTGGTCTGGCTCAAAACCCAAGGAGAAGACCCAGGAGCTTGTATTTGTTCTGGGCTTTCCTACAACATGACCATGGCTTTTAAGTGCTTAATGGGAGGAAACCCAATGTGTGGAAGATCCCATGAAGATGCTGCTGCTGCTGTTGGTTATTTTTGCAAACATGATGCAGGTGAACCATGCTGAAACAGTTCCTCCCAAAAGCCAAACTGTTCAGAAGGAGAGATGTGAAATTTTTTTTTCAGACTTCTCTCTATGATCTCTATATGACTGGTTCCAAGGTGACAGACGACTGGGTGGCAGAATGGGTGATGGATAGCTTGATTACTTTAACAATTAAATATGTAATGAAGCGCTGGAAAGGTTCCATGTAAGTCTCATTTTCACCCTGGTTAAATATGGTGTGCATAATTAATTTTCAAATATGAAAGGGCTCCAGCAAGAAAAGAAATGAAAGAAAGTTGAAGAGATAGTGAATATTTTATTAAACGTCACTCATTCAAAACTCATTAATATACATAGTCCAGGAGTAATCATCTCCTATGAAGTTAAGTGCAGTAGTGCTTATTTTCTTGGCAGATGATCTGGTTTATTGTTGAATGTAATAGTTTAGCATCATCTGTGGACCAAACCCAAGCTTGTTTGCCTCTCAGACACCATCAGAAGGTGTCATGGCTTTGTGTGGAGGTGAAAAGCAGCACAGATTTGAAAGGCAGGAGACTTTGTTCTCTGGGTCAGAAGCTACAGAAGCTTCTGTAACAGTAAAGCCATTTTAGTCACTTCTCAGCCATGAGGGATTAATCTTGTCTACCTAGAGCCACCTCAGAGCTCTGACCTAACAAAAAGAGCTTCTTCAGCACTCAGTGGAGTGACACAGACACCTCTGGGGCTGTTTCAACCTGCCTATCTTAATCGTGTGTCTCGTGCATAGACCAGTAAACCTCCTTCATCTCTGCCCATTGGCAGCCAAGGATATGTGACTAGCCTTGTGATCCTGTGCTGGCTGAAGGCTGGGGACATGGGTGCCAGCAGTGGCCTTTTCCTGTGTAAGAATGTTATTCCATGTGCTGCTCCTTCAGATAGATGCCTCTGGAGACAGCAATTTCCTCATTCGTGTTCTGAGACCACATAGCAACTGGTTGGAGGAGAGGGAAATGGCACAGTTCTCCATCATGGTTTGGGACTTAATGGAGCTGATGAAAACTTGGACACAAAGGAAATTCCATTACATCCTTTGTGTCCTAAATTAAAATATTTAATATGCCCGTCTGTGGTATTTTTTTTTAATGTTGGAGAGTTTTTAATAATAAACTAAATATTCCACTTTAATTTGTTGAACCAAACCTACATATTCCTTTTTGTCCTTGTTCAATATCCATCTGAGCAGTTTGCACACCACAGATGGACACATTGTGGTCCTTGTCTTTTCCTGAAGGCACCAGGCTACTTTCTCAGATATCATGAGCTAATAGGAGCTCTAAATTTCCACATCATCAAACTGGGACTTAAATCTGTTTTCAAAAAAAAAAAAAAAAAAATTCTGGCTGGTTCTATAACTTCACTTGTGAGCAATATGATTCATGGTTTGAGAATGCTTTGAAGATGTTGAGTGTTATGTAAATGCTAAGAAAGAATAATTATTATAATTAGAATATTATTAACTACGGGAGGAGAGAAGATTAAACAACGGGCTTCCTTATGAAATCCATTGGAATGAACTAAGGCTGAGGACATCAGTTCCACGCAGTGCCACCCCACTGCAAAGAAACAGCCTTGCTCCTGCATGCAGCTTTCTGACCTCAGTGCTCATCCTGCCTCCTTCAGCATCAACCAGAGTTGAGCAAAAAGCTTTGTGCAAGGAGAACAAAAAGGAGTGTATTAACAGAGGCACTGTTGTATTCTTGCTGCCAAGAAGAGACTGCTTTTATTCTCAGGTACCCAGTTGTGGCTGGATACCAACTTTCTAGATAAGGAATCCAAAAGACTTTTGAGCTTCTTGGTGTGACTGAAAGGATCATCCTGGTCCATATGAAAGTTCAAGTAGAACTCTGCATGTTGAGTTTTCCCTGTGTTATTTCTTCTCATCTGACACTGTGGATGAGAACTTTTTTTTTTTTTTTAAGATCTCTTTGCTTTTCATAGAATAGAATAAGTAAGGTCAGTAAAGACCTCTAAGATTTTCAAGTCCAATCATCTACCCAACATTATCATGACCACTAAATAGAATCATTAAGGTTGGAAAAGAACTCTGAGATCAAGTTCAATTGAAGATTTTGTGAATATTCACTATTTTAAGGAGCATAACTGGTTGCTATGATTATTGCTTGTTAATTTTATTTCCTGTAGTTCTTTAGAAGCTCTAATCAAGCTCAGAACATCCTGGTACTATGTGTTGGTTATTTATTAATTGCTTTTATTATTAATTAATTGAGAATTACTAGCTTCTAGATTACAAGTAAACTGATCTTTGTGACCTTGCTCAAGTAAGGTTTCAGTTTCAAGTAAGGGGAAGCAATAACATCTCATTCCTTTGCAATCACTGTCAGCCTACCCATTATGGACTCCTTAATTTTGGACATTAACCCCTGCTAGATGAAATTCCTGGTTGGAATAGGGTTTCTTCTGCATCTCTGGCCACAGTTGCTGGGAAAAGGCAACTCCACCGGCAAAGCTGTGCTTGGAAAACACATCAGTTCACTTCAAAATGCACTGCTGTAGAAGACAAAGTGAAAGAGTGGAGAAGGCCACCTCCAAAACTATTCTATGTTGTGTAGACAACTGAGTGGGTGAAATATGGTCCCTGTGGTCGTTGGTGGCAGCCTGAGCACCGCCTTCAAGGGGCTGTGACTTTGCCACAGATGCTTGTTGTGTGGTATGGCCCAGACACTCATTGTCTGCCAGGCTGGGTGTGGTGGGCCCTGAGGAGGCCAAACTGGGACACGGTGTCCGGCGGCTGGCGGGGCCTTGTTGAGCTGTTAGCTTCTGACCATCTGTGGCTGCAGACATCACACCAGTAACTACAACCAGTTGCAAAACGAGGTCTGGGGCTCTTTTGAAGCTCTTTGTGTGATAATTTAGATGGGTAGCTGCTCTGGTGTGAAGCTCCTGTTTTGTTTTTTCTTCTCTGTCCTTAGCGGCCTCTTTCTGCTCCTGCTGCAGTCAGCAGTGAGGCCTGCATTGGCTGCCCAGGCAAACCTCCATCTACTAGATGAGTACCATATGGTAGAAATTTGGGTTCATTTCAGTCAAATTGTGTTATACAACAAATATTTGGTAGTGTGAAGTAATTCCTGCTAAGGCATCTGGGTTATCACTTTGCATCTTCACATATTACAGAGTCAGATCTAATGATCAAAGCCTTTGTTGATCCTCCACATATTTATCTTCTCTATAAAAGATACCTTGCTTTTGGCATCCAGTAAATTTTATCTAAAATTACGGTTTTAGGACTTGGTAAATTGGTCTTCTAGAGGGAAAACAAACCTTCAAATGCACTTTCTGTTGTTATTTGCCTTTGATTCCTATTTACTATTCTCCAGTCCAGGGAAGTCTTGTGTTTTTTTAAATATCTTAATGAATGGTGAACTGACCACAAACCTTTATCTGCTTTCACATCATGCTGTTGACAGGCAGTAGTCACTGAATCCAGCCTGGTCTCCTAGAAAAGCTGGACTTTGTTGTAAGAAAAAAAAAAAAAAATCTTGGATAAAACAATCTGTAAAAGGAGCTAATTTCTCAAGAAGTGAGACAGTGCCATTTTTTAAGCTGTACCACGTGCAGCTGGATCAGGCAGAGACTGTTCACAGCCACTGGCTGCTGAGAAAATGGAGATCAGTGCCTCCCTGAGTCAAGGTCACTGAGGATGAAGTGCCAAAGACCCAGAAGCAGGGACAAGGGGCCTAAACAGCAGATCAGTTTTTATGTCTTTCAATAGCAAAATAATTTCAATATTTAACTTCCTTTTCTGCCAGAGCCTTCAAGGCCCACAGAGGGTAAGAAGTCACTCAAGTTGTCGTCTTCGTCAGTTTTAAATCATTCCAAGAGATGCAAATTGCTTCCTAACAGGGACCCCTCCTGAGCTTTGTTTGCATTTTGCAGAATAATAAGAGCTTTTTTTATTTTTAAGCTTTCTACTTGGCAAGGGGGGGCGGGGGTGTAACATCTTCTGTTCCCTTTGTCAAGTGAATTCTGAAAGAGTATGTGGTTCTGTACCTTTGGAACAGAAAAATGAAAGAGATAATCATTTATTCTGCAGGGATTTTTGAAACCAAGGTATTGCAGATTAAAAAGAGCATCTTGAAGAGATTTGCTGATGTGAGACTATTACAGAATGTTATTTTTACAGACCTTGGCTCGTGTCAGGAGTAGTTTCTTTACAATTGTTGATCTCTTCCAACGATGCTTCTGGTTTGTTTGGTGGTTTGCTGTCATTATTTTTAAAACATTCAGCTTGTGCCCTGTCCCGACTGGAAGCTCTTTTAGAATTTAATTGTCATTTTTGACTAAATATGCATTTTAGGACTGTGCCAGATAACAAGAGGCAACCATTTGTGGCAAAGAAAGAGGTATACCTAGTGGTATTCTAAATGATGTAGCTGCTCTAGGTCACATTTAAATAACTATATGTTTAATCACAATGACAAAATCCCAGTTGTGTACTGCTTATGTATCTTCTTAACTGAAACTGGCAGTGAAGGGCTAGGATCCAATTAGCAAGAGTTTCCTTGTCTGATGGAATAACATAAAAATTCCAATAAATAGTTTATTTTCTAGCAGCATTTATACTAATCATAATAGGCCTCTTCCAACAGCATCCCAGAGATGACGTGGTTTGCCAAGCAGATGGTAGAGGAAAGTTATGCTGGCCAAAGCCCAACAGATTCTATTTAATGACAAATTTTGAGGTTTCAAGATCTGTTTTAATTCCAATGCAGAATGAAACCAAAGCCTTCAGGAATTTTTCACACTGCCTGCACACAAACAATGACTCTCCAGTAGACTCTACCTTGCCAGTCAGGACTCTCACCTGAGAGGTGAGAATCATAGAATCTTTCAGGTTGGAAAAGACCCCTGGGGTCATCCAGTCCAACCATCAGCCCTACTCTAAGTTCAGCCCTTAAACCATGTCCCTCAAAACCACATGCAAATGACCCTGAAACACACCCAGGGATGGTGATTCAACCCCCTACCTGGGCAGCCTGTGCCAGCATCTGACAAATGAGAGTGCTAAAGAAAAGAAATGTTAGATAGATAGATAGATAGATAGATAGATAGATAGATAGATAGATAGATAGATAGATAGATAGATAGATAGATAG
>JAOEGS010013849.1:0-12896 GCA_025447755.1 Corythornis vintsioides | reverse complement strand
CCTCCTTCCCTCCTTGCCAGCGAGTCCCGCGGACAACAACAAGCGCGGGGCGGCCCCCTCCCCCCCGCCGCGCCGCCGACCAACCAGCGCCCCCGCCGCTTCCGGCATGGCGCGTCACGCCGCGCGTCACCGCTCCCGGGCCCGCCCCGCCGGCCGCTCGGCCGCGCCCCCTCGGCCACGCCCGCGCCGTTCATTCATGGGGAAGGGCGCGGGGAAGAGGGTGGGATTTCGATGCCGACGTCATGTAGCTGGGCTATTCCTACCCCGCACCGCTAGCGGCCTTTTCGTGTTGTACAGCGTCGAGCTCTGCGCCTTGGTGCCCTACGCATTATCGCCGCGCTCTCCCCGGCCCTACTTCAACAGGTCCCGCTGGCTCGGCCCGGTCCCGTCCCGGCCTCGCCTCCGGGCCAGGTCCTGAACTCAGCCCTTGCTCTTTCTTTATGGAATTGTGAGAGCTGCTGACACAGGACCCTTACCCCAGTGGGGAGAACAGCATTTTGGACCCCAGGAGCATCCAATGGTGATGAAAATGCATAGAGATAACACATACTTAGAGAGCCAAGACAAGCCACTAAAGGGATCATGGTGGTGGGAGTCTTGGGGCCATTGATGCACGAAGTATGGCCACCTGCTCTCTGGATGGTAATAACCAGGAGTGGCTGGAGCTGTCCTGCATCATCCAAGGTTTCTCCCTGAGATATCCATGAGGCAGTGATCTCCAGGGGGTGGAGGGATTGCCTGGCTGTATCCCAAGTGGAAGGTCTCACCCTCCGTGGTGACCAGAACTGAGGTATTTTCCCCATGGCATGAGGGGGGTGTTACCTGATATTCTGTTTCTGGGTGAATCATCCTGTTTTACAACAGCTCATACTTTTTATTTTCATTCACTGGGGAAAGCAACTGTGCTCCAAAGGTCTGTTGTCCTTTGCTGCTGACCTTTAGACAGCAGCAGTTGTTGACAGTAAAAAAAGGAGCAGCTCTCCAGTCCCTAGAGAGGGAAAGCCTGGGCAGGGAGTGTGCGATTATATATGCTCATTACCCAGATGAACAGGATGCATAGGAGAAAGGGCTAATGGTGAAAACCTATGTGGAAAAAAGACTTTCTTTGGGAAGCATGGGGATTTGTGGGTGTAGCCCACCCACTGTGTGCTCAAAACGCGTCCAGCACTATGATGCAGGGTTCGGCGCAGGCATCTCTTTGATGCTGGCTCTGGGCAAAGTACTCTCACTTAAAAGGGGCTAGAGGTGTTAATACTATGGGGTTTGAGCCCCTCCGTGCACCCAGGCTGGAGAAAATATAAAAAAAATCGCTACCTCCCACATCCTCCACCTCGAGTCTTTCAAGCAGCATTGATTGTAAATACATATATTAGAAAAGAAAACCAAAACAAACAAGAACAAACAAACAAAACACCACAAAGTACATGGACCAGAGGAGCGAGCCGCTGAGAAGTCGCGTCTGTGGAGGCGCTGCTACTAGAGAGGAGTGGTAGGAGCCGGGCGCCTTGTAGGGTTTTTACGGTGCAGCAGGCAGAGCTGCAGCGGCTGGGAGCCCTGCCTGCCTCCTGTCTGCCTCCTGTCTGCCTCCTGTCTTCTGCCCGCGGCCTGCCCGCAGCCACAATGTCAAGAGGAGACACGTGTATGTAAGCGCCTGGCATTGCCAGAGCGGGGCCCAGGCGGGCCGGGCAGGGGGGTCCTGGTACTGGGCACCCCCCTGCTGCAGGCTCTGGCCTCATCCACCCTCTGCACATCACCGCTGTAGGGTGGTGTCGCGGGGCGGCCTGGCATGAGAATGGGTGCATGGGCCGGTGGCGTTCCGACCTCCCAGGGGTTCGCATGCTGGGCCACGGCGGGTGGGCGCTGCCACCCCGGAGCCACCCACGAGAGGGGAGGTGAGCGGCGGTTGCCCGAGGCTGAGGGGCTGCGTGGGGCAGGAGCTGCCGCTCAGGGGTGGCTTCAGAGGCAGGCTCTGGCACTTTGAGCCATTTTGGTGCCGAGTTGGGGGAGGGCTGCAGGGAATAAAATCTGCTTTGAGGAGAGCTGTTTTGCAGAGCTTCTGCAGGTTGCAGGGTGGAGGCGAGCGGGGTCTGGGTGTCTGTGGCTTGGGCAGGAGATGGAGAGAAGAAAGTTGTGTCTCTTATTTAAGATGCTGAGATTGCTCCCTGCACTCAGTGGGAGTGTGGGGGTCTCCACTTACAGTCTGGGAGATGTTTGCCTGAGAAGTTGTTAAAATCAGATTTTATCAGTGGGAGGCAAAGACTGACAGCATATTCCCTTCTGTCCCTCACCCAACCCTCACCAGGGCTAAAAACTCTGACTCAGGGCTTTGGGTGAAGGCAGATGATGCTCGAAGTAGAGGGTGCTCAGAGGAGAGGGCTCTCTGCACCTCAGTGCCGCAGCTCCTAGCACCACAGCTTTGTTCCCACTGGCAGAAGGAGCTCGTTTTTGCTTGCAGCTTCCAGAAACACTGCAGACAGTCAATTCAGACTTGGAAAAAACTCCTTGAAGAGCCACTCCGCCACCCCTTAAGAGCAGGTGGGATTCAGGCCAATGGCCCTTTGTCCCTTGGGGCTGGTGGAGAGTTGTGTGGCACCACACTCTAGCAGGCTCAGGACCACCCAACCCCGGCAAAGCCATATTTTGTCAAGTTTGCTGTGTGCATCTCGGCCAAGGGCACAGACATCAGGGTGCAGGGTGCCAAGGTGGGCACGCCCCTGAACCGTGGGTGTCAAGAGCAGGGTAACTGTCATTGAGACTTGGGCAAGCTCTCCCTCTCTGTCTCCTTCACACCTGCCTCCATCTTCCCCTCACTCTAGCACCAGGAAGATGAAGTCATACCAGAAGCTGAGGACAGTGGTGCCGCAGCCATCAGCATGCCAAATCGAGGAGGAAGGGGATACCTCTGCACCTGCCGGCCATGGGAAACTGGCCCCATGGTGGGTGAACAGCGGGCTGCTGGTGGCTGCTGTGCTGCTGACTACTGTCACCGTCTGGGTTCTGCGGGAAATATCAGGGGACTGGCTTGGACCCACACCACCCTCCAAATGTCTCCTGGTACCTGAAAGCCACCGCTTTGACTGCTACCCAGAGCATAATGTGGTGGTTACCCAGGAGCTCTGTGAAAGCCGGGGGTGCTGCTTCATTGAGATCCCCCCACTAGTGAGGAGAAAGCAAGGGGTGCCCTGGTGCTTCTACCCACCTGACTTCCCCAGCTACACCCTGGAGAGCCTCAACCAGACAGCACTGGGCATGGTGGGGCTTCTGGTACGGCGGGAAAAGGCCTATTATCCTCAGGACATCGAGAGGCTGAGGCTGGATGTGGAGTTTGAGACGGACATGCGGCTGCATATC
The DNA here is from genome assembly GCA_025447755.1 of Corythornis vintsioides. Classification (NCBI taxonomy): domain Eukaryota; kingdom Metazoa; phylum Chordata; class Aves; order Coraciiformes; family Alcedinidae; genus Corythornis; species Corythornis vintsioides. Next base: position 9,545 of record JAOEGS010013849.1, on the reverse strand, counting down.
AAGGTGAGCTTCCCAGTGGCTGCCCTCCCGAGCTTGTGACTTCTCTCTCACTCCTGTAGCCTTCATCCCATAGGTGACTATCCCCTGCTCAGACTGAGTCCGGAAGCTGCTGTGCTCCAGGCATGACTCAGTGTGGTCAATGAGCATCTCCAACCCTTTGCCCTCTTGCTTTGCTGGTCTTTGAAGAATATTTTTTTCCCTCTTGTAGATAACCGATATGGCCAACCCACGGTACGAGGTTCCCCTCGAGGTTCCCCAGGCAGCAAAGAGAGCAGAAAACCCCATCTACAGCCTGGACTTCTCCCAGGACCCTTTTGGGGTGGTGCTGCGACGCAGGGCGACAGGGACAGTGCTGTAAGAACCTCTTCCACATCCCACAGTGGGTGGGGGAAAGCTCATTTCACCCTAGATAGGCTCCAGGATGCTTCCTGGAGGTTTCTCCTTAAGGAAAACAGTGCTCTGGGATCTCCAGACATACAATTACTCTTCATCTTTCTACTAGTACATGCATGGGGATGCAGCAGCATGTGGCTCCTGGGCCCCACAGGCTGGCCACATGATTGGAGTGGCTGTGGCAGAGCTGGGTGCAATCAGCATCTCTCCAAAAACTTCACAGTGCCCTCATTCCTTGTCAGGTCATACAGCTGCCAAACATTCTGCATGTTCTCAGCACATCACCAGTAAGGAACCTGGAGGCTCAGGGAAAGAGCCGCTGAAGGGTTGTCACCACAACCACCACATTGAGCGTTGGTTAGCACCAACGGTTCATCAATGTATGGCCAGTGTTTTGGGATCCCATCCTTTCCTTCTTCCCATTTGCTGGTGCCTGTGGTACGTCCTTTACTTGGGAGTTGCTTATCAGAGACAACAGGCTGAGAAACACCACCACCATACCACTTCTGTGGTTAATAATAACTTGGGTGGAAACTTCTTGTGTCAAAGGCAAGGCTGTGCTGTGCTGGGTCAGGCTAGTTCGAGCTTGGGCTGAGCCTTGTGTCTAGGCAGACACAAATTTACTGCCTGGGCCAAGGTGCTGGGGCTGGCTGTACAGTGTGATGTATACTGCTTTTCTGGAATGCTTTGAGGGGGAAAGGGTCAATTGTTGATGGGCAAATGGATCCCAATGGATCCCAGCATCCCCTCTTCACTCTCTCTCTCCCTTGGTGTCACCTTGGCAGGCTCAACACCACAGTGGCTCCTTTGATCTTTGCTGACCAGTTTCTCCAGATATCGACATTGCTCCCGTCCAGGTTCCTCTATGGGCTGGGGGAGCATCGCAGCAGCCTCCTGCACAGCCTGGACTGGACCACCCTCACGCTGTGGGCCCGCGATGTCTCTCCCACGGTACCATCTCCCCACTTCCCACAGGGGTGCAGGGGAAAAGGATAGGGGTACTGCTCTCCAGTATATCAGACAAGTCCTGGGGAAACTTGTCAGGAGGGTGAGCAATGATGCTGGGAAAGGATGGGGGTGGTGAGGGCCAATGGGCAGATGTGTACCAGGGAAGATTTCACAGCAATTGCAAAACACTCTTGGCACTCTGAGGGCCCCGGGTGTTTTCCGCTCCACCCTGCTACTCGTGCAACAGGTTGTGACAAGGCAAGAGGTTTCTCCCTCATCCAGCACAGCTCAGTAATAGCTCCTGAGCTGTGAGGAAGAAGTAGCTTCCCATGACCTTCTGTGCCAACTCCAAAACCATCCTCATCCCTTGCCTTGTCTTTCATGAAGGGTGACAGATGCCTGGTTAGGTGGTGGCAGCAGATGCAACTTAGGGCCATTTAGTCACCCCTGGTGACATAGGGTTCTCCTGCTTTGCCCAGGTGCTGCTCTCTCACCGGGCACCTCCTCTTTGCAGGAATCATTCAACCTCTATGGTGCTCACCCCTTCTACCTGCTGATGGAGGAGGGCGGAGATGCTCATGGGGTTTTTCTCCTCAACAGCAACGCAATGGGTAGGTGTCTCAGGGGACCTTTGGTCAGGTCATCCCTGGAGGACCCAGAAGGTGGGGACAGATGGGAGCTGCCATAGTGGCTGGTTTAGGAACTTGGGGTGAGAGGAAGCCATAAAAGGGAAAGATGTGGTTTGATGGCTCCGTTATTGAGCGTAGCCATCTGTTTCCTGGCTATGGAGAGGCTCTTTAGCAACTGCTGAGCAGTTTAACCACACGCCCAGCTGCCGAGTTGCCATCGGAAAAGAAAGTCCCTTGCATGTGGGTCCATGCCCATTTCCCATCCACCCAAAACAGCCTTGCCCCCAGGCCCAGCAGCGTAGCATGGATGGGGTGCAGCTGGTGATGCTGCTGCCGCCTGCGCTCTTCCCAGCTGTGCTGTTCTGGCTGCAGCCATGGGATCCACCTGGGTGTGCCAGCTGATAACACAGCAGCTCCTGCAGGCTCCTACTGTGTTGGTGACGGCACTGGTGACTGCCAGTCCCTCCCAGCAGCCACCACTTGCAACCAGCTAGGACGATGCTGCGCATGCTGGGGCTCTTGTAGCTCCAGCTGCTCTTGGCTTTATTGCAGCAATGCTCCTGAGGAAGAGGTTGTGGGAGTTGCGACCACTGGAGCTGAATTTTAAGGGCTTGTTTGTGTAAAAATCCCTTCCCAGGATAGCTCTTGCTCCCTCATGCTCACTTGTACAAGTAGCTCCTGATTCACTTAGGAGCTATGAAGGAAAGCATGAAGGAAAGACCTGCACATGCTCGGTCTTAAAGTGGAAGCTGTGAGCACGGCACAACCTTGGGCTTAAAGAGAAATTTTGTGAGATAGCGAGCTCTATCCACACCCCTGGACTGCGGTGATTTAAGACTCTCAACACCCATTTAGCATCCACTGAGCACAAGGCAGGGATTTCTCTGTTCTCCTGATGGAGACTGAGCATTGCTTATGCTGCTGCTTGGTCCCTATTGTGGGATCAAGGTCCGGGGGTTGCTCCCTGATTGTCACGGTCGTTTTTTCTTCCTTCACTGTGACAAAGAGGTGGCCCTGCAGCCCGCTCCAGGCCTGACCTGGAGGACCATTGGAGGGGTGCTGGATTTTTACATCTTCCTGGGACCCGATCCCAACATGGTCATCCAGCAGTACCAGGAGGTGATAGGTAAGTGCCCTCACCAGTGTAGACATCTGCAGGCACCTTTCTCATGCCTGTCTTACCCCAGCTTCACCACCATCCCCAGCCTTCCTATCTGGAGAGGGGACAGCAGTCCCTGGCTATCCCATCCCTAGCCCTACCTGCACATCAGGGCACACCGATCACCAGCTTTCTGTCCCTCCTATTCCCTTCCCAATCATTTTGAGATGCTGCTGTCATCTTGGAACACCCCATCTATGCTCTCATTCTCCTGCTGCAGGTTTCCCAGCCATGCCACCCCTCTGGGCACTTGGCTTCCACCTCTGTCGCTGGGGCTACGGATCCAGCAATGAGACCTGGCAGACTGTGAGAGCTATGAGGAACTACCAGATCCCCCAGGTAATCACTCAGACTTGTGGGGGGAGCGTGTCTGGGCTCCATCACCCCTTGCTGAGCCTCTATCCTGCAGGATGCACAGTGGAATGACATTGATTACATGGATGGGTACCGGGACTTCACCTTTGATCCCCAGAAATTTGCCTCCCTCCCCTCGCTGGTGGAAGATCTTCACAAACACGGGCAGCGCTACGTTATGATCTTGGTACTCCCCCTCCTCTCCCCCTGTGCTGTCTTTGCTGCAGAGCTGGGGTGTAAGACAGAGGTAGAAGGTATGCTTGTGGTCACAGCTGACCGTCCTTGTCCCCAGGGATTTCTGTTCTAGGCTGGTCCCCAGTGCTGGGCAGGCAGCTGTAAGCAGCCAATGGAAATCCCCCTAATGCAGGGTCCACAAAGACATGGACCAGGTTCTCGTGCTTTGCTCCTGTCTGCTGCAGAAGCATGAGGATGTTGCTGTCCCCTGTGGGTGAACAGATGGAGGAACTGTGGGTCAGGCTGTTTAACTTGTGGGTGCTCAGCTCTTGTGTCCCTGCATCCCTACAAGTGCTGGTATCTCGTAACCTGGCTGTGATCTCCTTTCTTCCATCTGCAAGGAAAGGGGGTGCAGGTTCTGCTTGCTGGGGATGTGGGTACTTGGGAGGTCCTGGGGAGGAAAGGGTTGGGTTTTTCCCCATTGAACTCCCCATTGTAGCCCATGTCCGTCTGTGACCCAATGTTTCTTGCATAAGCACAAGATTTCTTATATTTGTTCCCCCTCCCCAAAATGTCCTCATGGGTCCTGGGGACTTGCAGAAATGGCATTTTAGAAAACATGCCTGGAAGTGTTGAAGCAAGTTTCTGTTCCCCTTGGGGGAAACAGCCACCATATGTGGGCTCTGTCTGACCCTGTTGGTGTTGTCCTCTTCTCTGAATCACACCACCCTGTCAGGAGGAAGGGGCCACAGTCTACTACTAACTGTCTGCTCTATCCCCAGGATCCTGGCATCAGCAGCACCAGCCCTCGTGGTTCCTATTGGCCTTTTGATGAAGCTTTGAGACGGGGCTTGTTCCTCAACACCACCCAGGGGCAGCCGCTCATTGGGCAGGTGAAAAGCTCCAGGGACAAATCCCAGCCCCATGGGTTGTGCAATAGCAAATCTGGGATTTCCTTCCTAATGCTGGAGGGAAATCCAAGAGGACAAGGAACCTCTCCAGAATGATTCCTAGAGCCTGGCTCAACCCTCATCCTTGCATGTCACCTCCTGGCATCTCCAGCATCCCTGGGAGCCAGCTCCTGTCCCAGCAGCAGAGCCTGTGGAAGTCATATGAGCTTAATGGGATCAGAAAAAAGAGAGCGTCTGTTATCGGTCTAGGGGTTTCCTGACCCTAAACCGTGACAGCAGTGCTGCCCAAGGCTGGTCATCTGATTTCTCTCCCTTCCTATTTCTGGGGTTAGGGGAGGTTGTCTGTGATGGACACATGCCTCTGGATCTGCTCTGCAGCAGTTTCCTCCCTGTTTGTTCTAACTGGCCATTTGCTCCCACCAGGTCTCCCTCACTGTCTATGAGTAGGGGGCTTTTGATGTAGCCTGAAAACATGGGGGAAAAAATGAATCAGCTAAAATTCCTGGAGTAAAGCAAAGCATGGAGAAATTACAGCTCTTCCCTCATGTGCTCTGGGCTAGGTGATGTCAGGGCTTGTGAAATCAGAGGCAGAGCAGCTTCTGCATCAGCTGCCACTGTGCACCAGGCTATGGGGGAGTTCTCAGCACCCCAATGCTCCTGGGTACTACAGAGACAGGAGGGCTGCTGTGAGTGAAGCGTCTGGGACTCAAAGCACTTTGTCTGGGTTTATCTTCTGGTTTACTGCCTGTTATATCCCTGCTCCTTCAGCCTAATCACCAGCCTGTGGCACCCTGGTCTTCATGGTGGTCCACTTACTCACTGAAATCACTTACTGAACCTGTGGTTTTGTGGTATCCCTGCAGGTCTGGCCAGGCTTTACTGCCTTTGCAGACTTCTCCAACCCTGACACGCACCAGTGGTGGATGGAGAACTTGCAGCGCTTCTATGCCCATGTGCCCTTTGATGGCGTCTGGATTGTAAGTTCCTCCTTGCCCCCAGGTCACTTGCTGCCAGCAGCTCAGCTCATGCCTGGTGTGTATCCTGGCAGGACTGTCTGTCCTCAAATGCACGTTTTCCAAGTGTATCCATGAAAACCCAAAACTTCCCCCTTGAAATTGCTCCACTATTTTCTTTGTTTAGGACATGAATGAGCCATCCAACTTCATGGATGGGTCTCAAGATGGCTGCCCTCCAGGAGAGCTCGACAGCCCACCCTATACGCCAGGTAAGGAAGGAGATGAAATGCAATGCACTTCTGGTTGGTAACACATGCTTTGAGATTGCCCACAACTGAGTGTGAGCAGGAAAACCATTTTTAAGATACTGTGCCTCTGTTTTACACCCTCAATGTCTCCATCTCTGCTTGCGTGTGCCAGTCTCCATGCCCAGATCTTGCATGCTTGTCGGGGCCAGGTCAGGTGCAGGGTGGAAGCATCTGCATGAGCTTTTGGTGCTGTTTGGCTGGCTCCTGTGTGTGTAAGGGTTGACCCGCAGCAAATTGGGGAGGGTCCACATCCCCCACACTCCCCAACCACGGTGTGCCAATGGGGGCTCTCCCTCCTGGCAGCTGTGCTGGGTGATGCCCTCTCTGCAAAGACAGTGTGTGCCTCAGCGAAGCAGAAAACCTCGGTGCACTACAACCTCCACAACCTCTACGGGCTGATGGAAGCCAAAGCCACAGCAAGGTACTTGAGAATCCTGCTTTCCGCCATCCTGCAGATAGGATGGGACAAAATCCTGCTGCACAGAGCTGGGTATTTGAGGGTGGGGATTTGAGTGCCTGACCCCCGGGAGATGCTCTGGCTGTTCACACACTCTGGGATGGAATAACCCAGCATAGGGGAGCTGTGCTATGAGGGATGGGTGGTTGAGGCCAGTCCTGACGCTGAGCCTTTCCCCTTAACCACTTGGTCTGATCCTCCAGCATCGCAGGGCTGTCATGGGGCTGGACCTCTCCCTCCACTGTTGTGGGACAAGGAGAATTCATACGGGGCTGCTCTCACCTCCTGCCCTCAGCTCTCCTCATTATTTTCCAGTGCCTTGATCCAGATCCAGGGGAAGCGCCCCTTCGTCATCTCCCGCTCCACCTTCCCCAGCCAGGGCCGGTACTCAGGGCACTGGCTGGGTGACAACCGGAGCCAGTGGAAGGACATGTATTACTCCATCCCAGGTGTGTGGCATGGGCTGCATGCAGAACCCCCTGCCAGAACCCCCAGCTCCATTGAGCTTTCTGTTTGTTCTAAGACACCTCCAGAAGTTCCTGTGCTCTTCTGACTGTTCCTGCCCTCAGGGCTGCTGAGCTTCAGTCTCTTCGGCATCCCGCTGGTTGGGGCTGACATCTGCGGCTTCTCCGGCAGCACCTCTGAGGAGCTGTGCACCCGCTGGATGCAGCTCGGTGCCTTCTACCCCTTTGCCCGCAACCACAACACCCAGAACGAGAAGGTAGAGGGCAACATGCCCAAGTGTGAGGCATCCCAGGGGTGGGATGCAGAATATAGCTTGAAGGATGTAGGATGAGGGATGTGGGATACAAGAGGCAGTGTGGTGGCTTAATGGGGTTGGGTATGGGGCAGGTGCTGACTCCTCTCATCTCCCCCAGGCCCAGGACCCGACAGTGTTTACCCCTGCAGCGAGGACGGCCATGAAGGATGTGCTGCTGACCCGATACTCTCTCCTGCCCTTTCTCTACACCCTCTTCCACCGTGCCCACCTGCAAGGGGACACTGTTGCCCGGCCCTTGTTCTTTGAGTAAGAGCATCCCAGCCAGGAACTGGGGACATGCTTAGGCTGGATTATGGAGAAGTGGCCAATCTGAGCGGCATCTCCATCCCACCACAGGTTTCCCCGGGATGTGGCCACTTTGGAGCTGGACAGGCAGTTCCTGTGGGGCCGGAGTCTGCTGGTGACGCCGGTGCTGGAGCCTGGGGTGGACACAGTCACAGGCTATGTCCCCCGAGGTGTGTGGTACGACTTCTACACGGTGAGGAGCCCCACAGTGCTTTGCCAGGGGCCCAACTGTCCCTGCTTGACCATCTTGGGTCTGCAGGTGGGAAGCTGCAGCTGAGCTCAGCAGGCCCCAGTGGAGGAAGGGGTGGGAGTATCTGCTTCCCAGACCCTTGCCTGAGCCCCCACTATGCATCCAACCCTCTCACAGCCTGTCTCTCACCTCCTGACCAGGGCTCCTCAGTGAACAGCAGTGGGGAGATGCTGAAGATGCCAGCCCCTCTGGAGCACATCAACCTGCATGTCCGGGAGGGTTCCATCCTTCCCACCCAGGTGAGCTCATCACCCATCACCTCCCTGTTTGTCCCCGCCAGCATCTCAGCTCCTGGCACCCCATCCTAGGTGCTCACAACCCTACAGCACCCATGCATTTGAACCTCAGGAGCCAGGAACCACCAGTGAGGCAACCCAAGGGAATCCCCTGCACATCATCGTGGCATTGTCCCAGAGTGCCACTGCCTGGGGGGACCTCTTCTGGGATGATGGCGAGAGCCTGGACACCTTTGAGCAGGGTAGCTTCTCCTACCTGGTGTTCAATGTCACGCAGGTGGGACACGGTGAGGAGGGCAGGGGTGAGGAGTCCATAACACCTGGCCACCTTGAGCTTATGTTGTCCCCTTCTGCAGAACATCTTCACCTCCACTGTCCTTCATGCCAGCAGTGAGGCCACTGAGGTCACCATTGGCACACTGAGAATCTTTGGGGTGTGGGAGCAGCCCAGCAAGGTACTCCTGAATGGCCAGGAGAAAACCTTCTCCTACCTAAGCAACCAGGTATGGTCCATCTTGGGGAGCTCTGTCCTGGGAGTCCCTGTCACCATCCCTGCTCCCCCAGCACTTGTCATAGGGTTGCTGGCTGAGGAGATGGGTGAGGACCCGACTCTCCCACCATGTCAGGGTTCGGGGGGAGTGGAGCTGGTCAGGGATACTTAGCATCCCCCCCAGCTGAGGCTGTACCCCAAAATGTCTCTTCTTGTCCCACAGGTTCTCATCGTGAGTGACCTTGGCCTCAGCCTCAGCCAGGGCTTCTCCTTGCAGTGGCTGTGAGTCGGGGGCTGGGGGGGCCGTGGGGTCACCCCCACCTCACCAAGACTACCCATCCAGGAGATGCTTTGAGCTCCATATCTCAAGACTGGGATGCCACCATGGAGAAGGCGGTGGGGATTTGTCACCTGTCGCTTTGTGGTCCCCTTCAACCCGGCTGGGGTTGGGGGTTACCCTCCACTCAGTGCTGGGTGGGTGTTGGGGCTGGGGGCACTCACGGTCCCCGCTGCAATAAAGGCACATGAAGAGCTTGTCCCGGTGTGTGATGTGGGCACGGGGACGGGGTAGAAGCAGCTTGTTGCCGTGTCCACCCCCAGCCCCCAGTTTCAGTCCTCCCGATTCCATCCCCTCAACCTCAGCTGCTCCGCCTCAGCCCCAGTCCAGCAGCCCCCCAGATTCATCCCCTAATATCAGCCTTTCCGGACTTCACCGACTCCAGGACCCTCATCTCACCCGCTCAATTTCAGCCCCTAAGCTTATCCTAGTTTCTGCCCCTAACCCCCGCGGTCTCCAGCTCTCGCCCGGCCCCCTAAGACCCCCGGCCCCGGTTGCAGTTCCCCCCCTTGCCCGCTGAGTGCCGCCACAGCCTCCCCCGCCGCGCCCTCCCGCCACCAGGCGGCGCTATCCCCGAGGCGGGACGAGAGGGCAAAGCATCTCCGCTTGATGGAGCGCGCGCCCGTCGCTTCCGCCTTGGAGGCGGGGCGGGCGCGGGAGGCGGAAGACGACTTCCGCTTCCGGGTGGGGGCGGCTGCAGGGCAGTCGATGGGTAGGGATTGTGCCGAGCGGCACCATGAACCGGCCGAAGACGGCTGCGGCGCGGCGGCCCAGCGCCGTGCCCAAGCCCTCCGGTGAGTCCTGGCGGGCTATGGCCGCTTTGCCAGGGGAGGGGGACCGGAGCAGGGTGGGTGGGTGGGTGGGCGGGCGGGCGAGC